>QLOI01004553.1:0-80101 GCA_003313605.1 Tuber umbilicatum | reverse complement strand
AATTGTTACTCATTGTTTCTCTCTGTGTTCCAAACTGTTCGTCCAGTCCATCAGTCTTTGGTGCAAGACCGGACGGACTACTGTTCGGAGTGTTTTTCGGAGGGCTGGGCAGTGTTGCGAACCATCTACGGGCCTACGGAGATTAGGGGAATAATTCCCAGAAGATGGGACCTGACCATTGGCTGTATTCCTGTGTAGGTCAAACTACTTGCAGGACTGCCGGGATATGCCCGGACTACCGGGCCCCCACGCGATGCTTTTATTGGTGTCGGGAGACACACAAGATACAGGCTGCTTGCGCAGACGGCATGGAAGATTCCATGACGGCCCAGATGAGGCACTGGACTATAGGGGTCATCAGTAGACAGTAGGGGTGGGCAAGGACCCCAAGGTGTGGTGGAAGACTGTAGTGGGGGGGGCCGACGGCAGGTGTTAGGGATGATGGATGGACACGAGTGGGCAAAGTGTGTGGGGGACGCCAGATGGCGGGCGGGGATGTTCAAAGACGGCGGGGGATAACTGACCAAGTAGGAGTGATATCTGGTGATGGCTTGTTCCCAATACGGTGGACCGTGTACCTGTGTCATAAGCAAGAGAAAAAGTTTCAATAGATCTTCAGTTGCTACGAGGTTCAAGATTTAGTTGAAAGATTCTTCGCGCTACTAGTCCCATTCTCTTTCAAATACCTTTCGATGTTGATTGTAAAGAAAGAAATAAAAGAATATCTTTGAAGAGATCTCGTGGATGATCAGAAGGTATGTTTGTATAACTTGCTTGCTTCTTGTCAGTTTTTTCGGTATCTTCTTACCACTCTCTTTGTAAGGAAACTGCCCCCTTTAAATACAGAAGATCCTTCCTACATCACCGCGCCCTCCACGGACATGATGCTCACTTCGACCGCACTTCTTATAGCCGCTACAAACACCCCCACTGTGTTTAACAGCCTACCATTGAGCGTATCCACTCACCGACAGGTTTACCAGCTCTCCAATGAGTCAATCCACTAACCAACTAAAAACTAATCGATTCTTCTCGCATCAACTTAACAAAGAAAAACAAAGGAAACACAAGCAACAGAAGACAACATGAATGAATTAAGCAACTGTGCGGAGTGCACCGGTGAATAACAACAGATTGTCTTAAATGCTATCTTAATGTAGCAATGAAGTCAAACAACCTATGCAACCGAGGTTGACCAACAACAAAATGCCTCAAGCTTTCCAGAGTTACAGGAGGAGTCAATTAGTCATCTCAGGTTGTGGGGTTTGCAGCTAAGATCAGAACCTTTAGATAGCGATAGTACCAATACCTGCTACAACGTAGTAGTTGTCCTTTAAGAATCTGTCAAATATGAGCCAAAATATATGTACTGAACAACTGCACAGGGCCCCGTAGGGCCCTGTGTCGCGTCTGGTCCTACCTCGATTTTCCCTAGTCCGTCTACAGGTTCAAAAAACGACGGACTCCCCGCAGCGGTCAGTCGGGTCCTACCTCCGCGACGGGCAAACAAGGCGGTTCGGAACACTACCGCTAGGACTGACTAAGTCCAGGGAGGTAAGGAGCAGACGCACTGCACGCGACCATAGGCCTAGATCTTGTACCTCCGGTACAGGCCCTAATTGAAATCTTGCACCACCAACTGAAGAATCATGTTATCGTAAAACATTTCTAGGAGTATTACTAGCCCAATAAACGGGCGCCCCCTGCCATTCACAGTTACCCAACACCCCCCCCTGCCGTCTTCAGCCGTCCCGGGTAGCTTGCACCAAAATACTGCCTCACCATATCGATAATAGAGGAAAGCACTACCACAGAACCCGGGAGCTTAACTTGTCAAACGATCAAAAGCTTGATCTTTTTGTTTTAGTTGGTAAATGCTATCTCTGCTTTTCAGTTTCATTTCATCCTGTTTGGACATTGGACAAGACTCCTTTATCCTGAAAATCGACAAAGGTTGTAGAAAGGCTTCCATTACCATTCTTGACATCGCATCTTGTATATTCGTAGACAAGATAAAGGCTTCCTGTTTTCCTTTTATATTTCCTCTTACACAGTACACTTCTTGAAGGTGATCAGTTACTATACCGTCGTTATGCCATTACATCCATTCCTCCTTTGGTTCCTAAATCAGAGCGAAAAGGGTGAATGACGCCGCGGGTATTGTCCTTGTGGATTGTCGCAGGAGTCCGCCCGTTGCAGGCCTGGATCGGCCGCGTGAGGATAACGTAGCGGGGCTCAGTGATAAACCGGCGGAAGCGGATGGACCGGGTTCAGCGGGCCGAGGCGGGTTCCAAGCATTGCTGGAGGTTGTGTCGGATGCTTGAGGCGAATAGGTCTTAGTACGTGATATGTGGGAGTACCTTCGTTCGCGCTATGTGTGTGATTAGTTGTGTTTTTATTATTGTGACTGAATGAGCGTTAAGTTTCACAACGTACATGACTGCCACCATTTTCTGTATTAATCGCTCTGGTGCCTAGCGGCTTAAGAGATTTCTCGCAATCGTCATCCTCACCCATGTCCCGGTCTTCGTCGTCACAGGCATTTTCCTCCCCAATCCAGTCCACAAAATAGTCATCTTTACCACTATATTCGTAGACACCCCGGTCAAGAAATGGATATCGTCAGCTCCCAGATTCCGGTGTCTGCCCAAGGCCCTCTCCATCGACTCAGCGTGACCACAGGAGGTGGAGATATAGCGGGGCTTTGCTCTCCTCCTGCTTTGCCTGAAGACATGCCCGGATTTCTTCCTCTTCTTACAAGAAGATGAGATCCGACAACTGGAGAGGGGCTTGGTGCTCCAGATGCAACTTCCGCGTGCCGTGACTAGTCGCACCAATTAGATATCTGGGATGCGCAATTTCACTCTCTATTCTCTATGCGTTTATCGCCTGGAGCAGACAACGCATTTCCGTAGACTCCAGGATTTACCGTGCCACTATGGGGGCATGGTCAGCGGAATACCAGGCATGATGCAAGAAAGCTGTTCCGCGGTAGGAGCCCCATTCTACGGATAATAGGAATTCTTATCACCAGCAGGTAAAAAGAAGACGTCCAATCGGATCTGACAACCTAGATGGTTTAGTACAACAATGGATGAACTTCGTAGGTTAGAATGCCTACTCCCACCCCCATCATGAACACCAGGATTTTCAGGGTCACCGTTGCGCCGCTAAATCATTGTTTCAAGTTTGTTACACGCGTCTTTCATAAGCATATATTAGTACCTGTGTCCAGTGTGTCCTGTTCGAATGAGGCAAAGAGCACTCAAAACGTTAATCGTCAACCTGGACAAGACCTTGCTGCGACATTGCATCATGATCTTTCGTCTTCTCCTGCAACGCCTCCAGATGACGCACCATCCAGAGGTGTTGTGTCCACACAGCGCCTGATCCTCCTCCCTTGCATCTCTGCAATGTCTGACCCTCATGAGCTTTATCCTGACCACCTCTTGTTCTTACGTCTCTTATCCTGACATCTTGTGGAATCCTGGTTTTATGTGGTGATCCATTCTATCTATATCTCACCTCACCCGGACACTCGCCCACTGCACCCCGAGCATGTAGGGTCTACCTCTCCTTCATTTCTTCTTGCCATTTTCAGTACTTGACATCTGGACATCCTCCCAATGCCCAAAGAGGCTCGGCGATTAATTGCAGGCACACTGTCGCAGCTTCCGCATATATTATTTATTACTAGTATATTCTGCTTGTCCACAGCCCGCTGTGATTACAAATTCATTCTACTGCAGATGTCCCCCAGAATCCATCTTCGCACCAACTCCTCACGTGTATCCTATTTGCTCTCTCCCATCCCACTCCCTGAGCTCTCACATCGCAACACATTTCAGCCAATGGATTACATTATCAGTAACCTTTCCATGCCCTTGACCTCGGTCAATTCTGCTGCCGACACCCCCCCATTACAGGCCCAACCTGTCATTCTCCCTCACCAACACGCCCCCATTACAGGCCCCATCGGTCGATACTCCGCGCCGACACTTTCATTTGGGCCCTCCTCATTAATGTCCGGCTCTCTGTCACAAAGGGCCGCTAGCAATACTTCGCTTTCTTAAGATTCTTTAAGGCTGAGCGACCGCAGACTGGACTGCGAAATGCCTACCTGGCTTCTGGTTCCCGGCCCTAGTACAGTTCGCTCTTGTGAACAGGTGGGCATTGAAGGATTTGAATATGGAAGCCCTGGTTCTTGAGCGAGCAACAACAGCCAGAAATTGTGGCACGTATCGGTCTCTTGTGACTCATCCGGATGGTGCCTATCTTACTACAAGGCGAAGGTTGACACTTTAGCCGGTTGCAGGACAGGCAGTGAGGGATGGTCTGACGTCGGACTCTCGAGTTCCGGGTTAATCGATTCACAATTGTTGCTATATCCTGCATCGGGCTCTTCCAACAACCCGTAAACCTGCGCAACCTTCTTGATCGTGCCTCGAATGTCCTGGAAGATCATGTCATGGGCCCTCCCAGGACAGTTGGCCCATGAATCTTTCTGACATGCAAAAAGGTCTTCTACGTCGGGCTAACCATTAGCCGCTGTATCCTGCGGGATGTTACAAGTTTCGCAGAGGGCAACCTGCAACTACTTCATGCTTCAAGTCCCTCGGTTCCTGATATATTCCTGTTTGCCATGCCTGTAGTGTTGACGGATAGTGTTGCACGTGAAACAGAGGATAGTGCTATTAATCTACTCCAGAACATGCAATCGGAGATACCTAGTATTTTCTCTCTGGAAAAATACTTGTTGTAAATTGCCTTCCCAATCTGGGGCTCAAGGAATCCCCTCGTTGGCCCCTGCATCGGGTTCAGTGATGATTAGTAATGGTCACTATCGAGCCATCTGTGCATGGGTACTAACCTGGTAATCTTGGGGGTCACACATACACCTATCCCGATGTGGCAAATAATCCACCCTATGCATCCTAGCTCCTTGGTTCTCAGGCAGTTCTTATAACTTAATGATTTGAGCTTTCACAAGGTATACGAATTGTCATCATTCCCAGGATTGTTTGTAACTTGTCTTTCTATATTAGTAACGCATGTACATCCAATCACAACCACCCAAGTCGATCTACTACATTTAAGGTCTTTGCAGAGGGTCTAATGTATCAGGTCACAGAATTGCTCTCTACCGTGGCATCATATAGTATCATCAACTGGCCAGTCAAAACCACGACATTTAGGAGTAGGTTCTTGAACAGGGTGTACTTCACAATATGTAACTGTGCGAACATCACCATAGTCGGTTCCCCTACTGCCAGTAGATTGCGCAGCCAGTTGCCCTGCCCCAGTGTGCCTGGGCCACTGGTTGGACTAGAGCTGCGTGTATCTGACGTAGGAGCACTTCTGCTGTGCAGTGGTGATGAACATGTTGGAGAACTTCATGACGGTCGTGTCCCAGTATTGTATGCCCTAACGCGAAGTACTTGGCCAAAAGCCCCTGGCGGTAGGGTGGCAGGCTAAGCTGCTGGCGATCTTGGGCGAGTAGAAATGTGGAACGCTGTGCGGTAGCGGTTTTCGATCTCTGTCAACTGGTTGCGACACATCACTGCTTCGTGATGCATTATATCTGCACTATCAATGTCTTCTGTATCTTTTTCCACGCCGGATTCTACTTCATCCGACCCTGTGGAGTTTTGGTATTCATCGGTACCACTGTTGCTTGGATGAACAGTTACTGTATCATGTCGTCCAGCGTGTTCGGCCAATAGTTCTGTATCCACTCCGGTTTGGCTCGTTCTCCTCCCCAAGCGCATTGGAGGTCAGCCCAGTTGCATGGTTGCCATGGGTTCTTGAAACGATGTTCAATAGAATGACTGGTGGTTAAACAATTTCTATGGAGAGCCGCCTTGTTCGTTTTGTTGTGTTTCAGATCCTGGTGTCCCCACCCTTACCAGGTTGCTCCTGACAGCGATTCCCCATTTGTACACGTCACCTACTCGTGGTATCGGCTGACTTTGTGAAGTAGTTAGTTGCCAAAGCATCATGTAGCAGGTTAATAAATACTGCCTCAGTTCGGCTTAAACTATGTAGACAAATTAAGAAGATAAAGGCAAACTCCTTGTGGGGTTTGTGTTGTTCTTGTTGAAAAGAGAAAATGGGTCGTGTTTAATATGCTAAGAGTTTGGTTTGTGTTAGAAGACGCTGCATTTCATCAGCGGGAACACCGTCCGACTTAAGTTAGCGTGAGTTCCATCACAAAATATCACCCAGAATCGAATCGAAAGCTTAGCCTAAAAAATGACCTTCTGCATGTATCAACAATTTGTCTTCTTGAATCGTGATCACGAGGTTCTCAGTTAGCATTGTATACAAAATTCAAGCATGAGAGAATTAGACGTACCGAGTATGTTGCTTAGAATCCTTGGTGAAATCCAAGTACACTGGCCACCTGAGGTTTCCTGCGAATGCCAGGTATTCAACATGATCATTATGTTCAAGACCAACTGGCGCCCTTAACCCTTCTCAAGGGCCAGGGGGTCCGAACTATGGATCTAGCGTGAATCAACAAGGCGACATGTAGTTGTCACAAAGAAGAACTTGATGAAATCCAGCTACTACTGGTGACCATTAGCGAAACGATGTCTAGCGAGACACTAACCATCCCCAAAATTGTTTAAGATCATGTGGTCTCATCCCCGGATGTCGAATCAGCTGTGCCAGATGCCTCAAATTCCGAGTGCTAATGTAAGGTGGCCAACATGTATAACAACTATCACATACTGGGAATCAGATTACAAACCAGCTACCATAGGAATACGAGAGGATGACGCAAGGGTGCCCAATAGTATCATTGCTATTGTGTTCTGGCTGAGGCATCCTGGTCTGCATATTCTATAAAATATCAGTGCAAAACATGGCGCATCCGGGAGCGAAAAAGACAAATGTGGAGAAATGAAGAAAGAGAAATGAACATAAACTCCAACACCAACGAAGGAAAACTGATATTCTGGCATGCCGACGTCTGCAGTTGAGGCAAGGCCCTGCCGACGGGGAAGCTGCAAGTCTGTGCCCCAATGAAGCCAGAGGCGCTAGTGAGGCTGCGGGAGCCGGCAGGAGAGTCCCGACAAGGGGTGTGGTACGATCCGGCAGCACCGCCTCCGTCACAGTTGTGGTCGGGGTGGGCAGGAAAGCCACAGAAACGCTTGTGGTAGGAGTAGGTGGGAGAGCCGTAATAATGGTTGGAGTAGGAGCCAAGGTGATAGTCGCAGCAATCGAGGTTGCAGGAGTCGCTGGAGCTGTCGCAGTGACGGTCGTTGAGCTGGTAGGAACCCGCAGGATTGTCCCCGTTATCGGGGTGGCACAAGCTGGCAGAACTGTGACATGTAAAGGGTTGGTGGGAGCTGGCAGAAAGTCAACTGGCAGTAGGGGACTTGGGATGACTCCAGGTTTGTTGCCAGTCAGAGGCATGGTAGGAGGAGGGGTCAGGCTGTCCAGGCTTCCATGATGCCCGGGACGGACCCTGAACATCGTCTAGTCTTAGGTGTGTTGGTACCCGGCACATGCATTGTGAAGTGCGACGTCAGCCACGGGTTCCCCTCAATCAACCGCTGGACTGATGGTAGCTCTGCTTGCTGGGACAGCTCAGAAGGCCTGGTGTATGGTTCCTCGTCCTGGTCCTCGCCTCGCCCTTGGTGTGTCAGTAGCCACAGACTTCGGTTCACGATCTTCACGGAAGGCAGGTCAATGTTGTGGACTTACGTGGTCAATCACCATGGTGCGCCGGGGATTCTCCTCCCCTACCGCGAACCCCTAGTCCATCTCGTAGGCCTCCTCCTCCTCCTCCCTCATCCTGGCCTCCCTCCTCCGCTCCCCTAGTCCCATCCTGGAGAGCCATTCTCCATCCGGGTCCTGGTCCTGGTCCTCCATCTCCTCCTCCCCCCACAAGCCAAGCCCTGGGAGCTATTCTCCATCGCCCTCGACCTCCTTGTCCACCTCGCCTCCCTTTCTCCTCCTTCCATCGCTCCCCCAATATCTCCCTCTTGCCGACCGCTATCCGAAACATCGCAGTCGAAAAACGGTATCTACCATTGGCGGGCTGAGGGGTCTGGTGTCCCTCCTCTCTCTGACCTGGGGAGGGCACGAGGACCATTAGGTCAAGGGGATCCTTGCCCTGGTCGGCAAGGACCTATGTCCAGATGTGATCATCTTTATATAAAAAGATGCGCCCTCTGAGCGAGCGAGGAATTGAGAACGTCCAACGCAGTGATCTTGCTCCCACACAAGTGTCCGCAATGAGATATTGGGAGCACCCAATTTCCTTCCCCCAACATTACTCCGCGATTACGTTAAGGTTATTTTCTATGGTAAGTAGTGCTATAACCACCCAGGCGATTCCCCGGTGAGAGTGGGTGGCATACCAGGGGTTGGCTAGGAAGGGATGGTCACACCTGAGAGCACCTATTTGGCAAATGATGTAGGCCCATATTGCGAATGAGAACTAAACGGACCTCCGATCGGGTTGAGCCACTTACGAGTTCTGTTAATACCAGGATAAAAGACAATAGATTCAAGGGTATACTTACTCCGAGATCCGCCAACCTCCCCCTCCACTGCCTGGTGGGCATGCAGATACTGGTTCACCGTCTGACATTTCTTGGCCTCGTCACGTACAATGATTCGAAGATGATGTTCAACTTCCCTGATGTCATCAGCCAGGTTCTTGAATTTAACTTGCTTGATCCGGTCTGTGACCGGCGGAAGGGAGCCCGCCAAATTCAGGACTGAGTCCAACTGGTTGTCGGCCAAGCGGTGAGGTTCCCGGGTGCGCCCAGTCAATTATGCCTGAATCTCCCCACAATAAGCTTTGTAAAGGACAGAGCTGGAGCGAGGTTTCCGGAACCCACGCTAGCTTTTAGCATAAGCTATTTTCGCCATAGCGCCCGCTGATTGAAGGATGATAGTTAGCTTGGTGTGTTACAAAGAATTCCTAAAAATGACATTTTTTGGTTACCAGGATTTCTTAATAGCTGGTTCGAAGTGCGGGCTCTGCACTACTGGCGCACTTGGCCCACTACGGATATAAACCATTAAAGCTATTCGCAAGAAATGACAAGTGGGAGAACAATTGCGAACCTTGTCTCAGATATTTGTCTTTGGGCACAAGTGCCTCTTGGGGGTTCTCTCTGTACGGCCTGGGTAAACTGACGGGGCTGTCCCTGGACCTCGCATCTATCGGCAGGGGCAGTGGGACGACTGTCCCTTGGGGTTCTCTCTGCTAGTGCTGCGCGACATGACGGGGCTTTCTCAGGGCTTTGCTTCCTTCGGTAGACCCTGGGGGACACGTACCTCAGCGCGGTTCTCTCCACTGTGGCTGGGCGACATGCCTGGGATGTCTCTAGACTTCGCTTCACTCGGCAGGAACAGCAGGACCAGTGCCTCTGGGACCTACTCCTCCCACGGGTTGGGCAATGGGATGAGGGCATCTCGTGACTTCTTTTTAGCCAGATTGATCGGTGGGACTTTTTCCAGCTTCGTCCGCACCATCATCCTTTAGGCCAGTGGAGCGTTTGCCTCTCTTGAGCACACTTTCCTCATCTAGCCCGGTGGGATGTTGATTTCCCCTCAATTCTCTTCGATAGGGGTGGGTGGCGGGGGGTCTGGAGGGAAAGAACATGTTATTCGTTATCAGCTGTGTATGATCAGGATAGAGCTTACCCCAGGTTCTGGGTGGCGCTTTTTTGCGGGTTCTTGGAAGCCATTTTTATTCCGTAGCTGATAGTAAAAACTCAAAACTTCAATAATGGGGGAATTGGAATGTAGGGATCAGGTTAGGAGTGGTAGGGGGGTGGATGTGGTGGAGAAACGAAGAAAGAATGTAGTTGTGAAGAAGATACGGAAGAAGGATGTTACCATGATGAAGGGAAGTTCTGAATTATAGCCGCGGGTGGTTTCCTGTAGTGGGGTCGTATAGGGTGGGATTGTACTAGAAGGAGAGTATACAAATAAACCCAGGACGCCAAGAGGTCAGTGCAGGTCGCAGGGGTTTTTCAACCACCTTACACACCAAGGCGCTGTCTAGCTCGGGCTGTTCATCAATTGACAATGTGTTTTGAAGGCAAAATATGTTTTCAATTCACATGAGGTTTAGCTGCACAGAAATTTAACATACGTTTGACCAAACTTATGTTCCCAAACATGTTTCTGCAAATTAAAAAACAAATAAGACAATTTGTGTTAATATGTTTACTGAATTATTCTAATACATAGTATGCATTGAGTTATTTTTCGAGATAGAGCCGATAAGGGATAATCATTTTTCTATAAATTGGAAGACAAATGTGAGAACAATTTTATCAATATAGAAAGAAATTCAAGTACTACTTAAACATATTAATCCAATGGTAAGAGTGATTTTTACAATCCAGTAAAATAGATAACTAGGATTCGTGACGGGGCCTCGTTTCCCAGGAGCGTGGACCATATAATCAAGGTCATTTTGATTAACTAGGAAAAACAAGTATCCCAGTCGGATCAAAACTGACCGGGCTAGAGGGAATTAAAGTTATCTAACTTTAATGAGCTTTATTGCATTCAATTTGGGTCTCCTTTGGACAATTCCCTTTTTAATCTACATTTAATAACCTACTTAGGGCTCCCTGTTTGTTGGAGACGGGACCTGTAATGAACACTATACATGACTCAGCATTTAAATTAAAGCCATTGTACCTTAGTGAAAATCTGTAGAGGCACCCTGAGGGTCCTCAGAGTCTAGTGCATATTGTGCTAAGAACATTAATCACGAAAACAGATTCCTGTCATCTGGGTATTCCTCGGCAGCCACGGCACCTTCTCGTCCTCAGTGTCCCTTGGATATACAATGATCACAATGCACGGCATCATCTGGATCTTAGTGGTGGTCCGTCCCAGCCTCCGGGGCCGGCCGTCCTTTTGGTGCTGCAGCTGGTTGTCCATTCATGCCTAAATGCACCGGGGCTTCCCGTGGAATTAACTACTTTTCAACGGGGACATGGGCCAGGACGACTGTTGGAGCGCCCGGCACTGGGTGAGGATCCCAGTTTCTATGAAAATTGAGAGTTACCTTCCTCGCGCAGTACTTAATGAGTGAAACATTGCCCTCTTCGATCGGGTATCTCCAGCAGATATCATTGGCACCTGCCCTTACAAGGGAATCCCAGGCAGGGCGCAATCTCCTCATTCCACGGAAAATCTTGCGGAAGTCACCCTTGGGACAAGTATTGATATTGGTATAATTCCTTGCTGTTATCTGCTATTTGACCGTAATTCTGCCTCTCGTATATAGCACTTAGCCTGGCTCATCCTTAGTGAAGTTAAGCCATGTCTTTTGTATTCCGCTTCTTGCGTTCATGGCCCTCACGGTTATAATTAGGCCTTCAAGTGAAATAGTTAGATGTTGGTAAACGTGCCCCACTGGAGCTTTGTGTTCCTTGGCGTTGATTGGAATGTGGACGTACTGGGTGTTATTATTATCGACGATGTCCCCATGTTTGTTATTGGTAATGAACTATTTGTTCCACACGTTGTCAATACTGTGTATGTTGTGGATAAAGGTTTTGGTATGACCTTTCATTGGTGGTGACCCAATGACTTTAAATATTTGAGTCCCAGACATTGTAGGTATCATGAAAGAATATATAGATTATTTACAAATTCAAGCATTGGACGTCAGAAACATTGGCCCCCTTTCAGCATTGTAACTTGAAAAATTGACAATCTTAGAACGAGATATTATCTTTTTCAAGGTCTACGTCTACGACGATCCTGCACTTAGCAGAATTGACAACTAGGTGTGTCTTGAATGGTCTGAACTTGGCGCTGGCTGGTATCAGAGAACTCATCAAAGGCATGCATTTCATACCTTATAATTCACTAGCATGTCGGCGTCCGAGTCTACAGATCCAAAACGTGCGCTGCCGATCAATGTTTCTTTTTGTCGCAGCCAATACACCCACGCAGGCCCTTATGAGAAACAACTCTGAACGGCGCATACCAATCACATCCCTCTTCATGTGGAATACATCAGATGAACTTTCTGCACTGGTATCCGTGCCTCCGAACCCCACCGATTGCGCCACCACTTCTCCCCCCCAGGCGACAGCAATAAGCAGGATTATGTCCATCGGTTTGATACAGATCCCACTAGCAACCAACTGGATGCGATGAAGGATGGGTTTGCGCAGGAGTTGGGTTTGGAATAACTCTATTCAGGCGTAGCTTCTTCCACATTCTGCGAAACAAAATATTATCCGTGAGCTGGGAATATGTTGGATACTAGAGGGGATTTCAGAAGGAACTCGCAAATCTGGGTGCTGATCTGCGGGCCCCATTTGTGAACCTGCACCATTTCCAGCTTGTCTCTCGGTTCGTCCAAAGTAAGGTTTGTAAGGGACAGATCAGGCAATACTTTTCAAATGGCATGGGTGCTGCGGCAGACGTTATCTATGGTTCAATGCAGATACTTGGAACCACCTACTCGGATTAGATCCATATAGTGCATGTCTACAACGTTGCGAAGGTCAAGGCGATGACCGTGTGAGAACCTTGCTATTCCTTTACTGCAATATTCTAAACGGTTTCTGATATCTTCTCGGGCAGATAGCATGACGGGGGGATTTTTTTTACCGGCCGAAACGTGAATACGATCCCAACGGCCACAGAGTTTATGTGCAAATGCATACAGCCGACTGGTGGTGGGACATTCAAGTCCAGTTCGCACTGCTTGCCCTATGATATCGGCAAAGACTCAAGCTAACTGATCACTGGAAACACTTCCACCTGGCGCAACTGTGATACCAATTATTCAGATGTTGGATCAGACGCATCTCAGCAACTTCTCTGGTGAAAAGAATGCGTGACTACTCTTTATCACCATAGGAAATATCCCATCGTCCAAGCGTAACCACCCAGGATCAATGGCCATTCTCCTTCTTGTACTTTGTCCAGTCCCACTAAAGTTTCCACAGTCCTCTTCCACAAACGAGCTGCAGAGGCAAATCATAGCTGATACTCTACAAGGCGTATTCAAGCACCTATTTGCACCATTGCAAGAGTTTATGATTGAGGGTGTTCCAATTGATTGTGCCAATGGGAATGTCCAGAGGTGTTTCCCTATCCTGGCGGCGTGGATTGCGACCATATGGACAATGTTGCATGGCAGCAAATAAAATGAAAGAACTGTTCAAGGTGTGAGATACCTCAGGACATGTTAGGATTCAATAACGAGGAGAGATATCGGTCTGAGATTATGTGAGATACGTGCTCCGGGAACAATGCAATTTTGAACCAGACCGAGTTCACATCGGGAGACGTACACAATGCATTCAATGCTATCGGCTGTAAGTCCGTCCGCAATGTTTTTCATAAACTTCCCAAAGTTTCCCCCGGTGATCTCCGGCAGACTAATGTGCTTCATACCATCTATCTTGGATTATTCAAACTCCAGAGGGATTGGGTTCCAGGGTTTCTAAAGAAACACTAGTAGCTGCATGCATTACCTCCATACGCAGAATTCATTGTTCCCAAGAAAGCCAACCGTGAGGTTACGCAGTAGCTGGGGATGGAGACAAGGAACCTGGGAAGATGGCTTTTGAGAGTTCTCACCATGGTGTTGGGATAGCCGGAAAGCGAACCACAAGTATCCTTCAAACGTGCTCACGTCTGTCCTAGATGCTTACAGGATTTCAGTTTGATGGCCCAATCCCGAAGCCATGCACGTGAGCCCATAGAGGATATGGAAGAATATCTAAAGCAGTTCCACTCGACGAAGTATATGTTCTTCCAGTTCCCAATATTTAAACGGACTCAGGGAAAGGTAGATAATCAGCGGAGAGAGCCACTGGAGAAGAGGACCCGGACCAATTGATCACTAACGCAATTTAAGCGACGTCAGGGCAGGAGCAGGATCTAGATGCGGAGAACGACCACTGTACGGACCTGATCTATCGTGCTGTTGATAATGATTGTAAGTGTTGAAATTTTTCTTTTGTTTTATTTGTTTATTTTACTTTGATAATATTACCTATTCTCATGCTTGGTTAGTATTGCGGCTTTACCTTTAACAAGAGAACATTACTACAGCCAGGACAGATATGAAGTATATTGCATTGAATATTTCATAATTGCAAAGTGAATTATCACACGTGTTTTCTTTATGGATTTCGGGATATTTCTTCTTCATTATGCATGCTTTTTGGATCTTTTAACCAACAGTTTGTTCTTCAGACTTATGGTCATATCCCTTACACCTCTTTAGATTTAAGCACATTATTTGTGATTTCCTAGGCAGATTCTCAGGGTCAAATACCGTCACAATTATATTTCTTCCTATGTTTTCCCTATTATTTCTTAAAATGCACGGAGTGTATGTGGAGGATGCAAACGTCTATATTTAAACGTTACCGACCACCTGGTTGGGAGAATTAAGAACAAGAATCTCTAGCAATCTTCCACCCTACCAAAATACCTCCTCACATAATGTTTCCGCAATAAACTTTTTGTATGGTGTCCGAATACTCCCAATAGTATACTAAGATCGTACCGTTCACAAAATTCAAGACAATCTACGCGGAATCTCATTTCAACTTCATTAAGATGGATTTACTTACCCACTTCACAGATCACGTGTACCAACTGAGTAGCATTTTGCAGTTTTCCACCGAGTTTGGCCAGCTTGCGCATATTGAACAAATCAAAGATAGATAGCGACATTCCAATAAGAGGGATGTGGTGCAGCAAATACTCTACTATGGGCGATACCATGGGATCCGAATGAGGCTTTGGAACCAAGATTCCCAGTGACGTTGCCCAGTTGATATCCCGGCCGAGCTTCCGAAGTCATCGGACCATTGGAATAGTTCACCACGGGCGACCCATAAGTGGAAGCTGAGGGGACATCAACACAAAGCCGTGCGCCTCGATGATTTTTACAACACCTTAGGTATCTCACACGGGAATATCTGTCCTGTATTGATTAGATTTGGCCGCCAGAGCCTGCCCATTGAGTGCTGGCAACATTCAGAGCCAGCGATACTTGGACTCGTTTCGGTTAAACATCCAATGCAACTGGAAATCCATGTGCTTGCGTTACAGGAAATGGGCGTTTACGACATCCACTGGGCGCCATCTACTGCGACCAGGCTCCTCAGGAACCAGGCTAGTTGTATTGATTTGTTTTGACTACAGACTGGTGAGTAGTCAATGTATGGTACACTCAGGGCGCATCGCCCTTGTAAACTCATAGCAATTTTCAAATTACGACACTGTGGGCACAACGGCCGAGTCTACTGACTTACATGTGTTCTGATCTTGAATGTACTTAATTCAGTACTTTCATCAGAGTTAAATGATCTCGTCACTGTACAGATTAAGCACGATGTGTGCAGGTTTACAATAGTGGATCTTGGCATATTATTTGGACATCTCCTCTGAACCCTGTGGTGGACGGTTGATGGCTGGTCAATAGTGGGATTGATTTAGGGACTTTCAACGTGATATATTGAAGAATGGGATCCAATTATCAAACCACAACGTTGGCGAATCAGAAAAATCGAAGAAAACAGAGATTGGGGATTACGCGAATACTGTTCATCAACGAAGTAATTGTGTTAGACCAAATCTCCTCACTATGGAAGCCTGATAATTCCTTTGATCTTTGATACACCAGACCTGTAACGTGGCACGGGCGACATGCAAGTGGAGGCTGCGTCGTAGTTGAGCGCTCTGGTGGTTAAGGATACTATGCTTGAGCTGGTGTAAGATAATACAATAATTCGTCCTCAGGATCTGTGAACCTACTAGTACTAGTATGATATGAATGATATTGTCACGATTCTAGACTGACTTAGCTGGTTTCATTTGTTATATTGTTTTACTTTCGCACGCATGATCAGGTTTTAGATCATGTGGGATTTTACATGACTCACGGTTATGAGTCATAGGTTTTTATTACGCGAATGACTCAGTTTGGGTCATATGATTTTATGTTCTCACATGAGTCGCGCTTGCGACTCATAGTTATATATTGTTATTGCGCAATGACTCATTAGAGTCATGCGATGTTACGCGAGTGTATGAGTCACAGTTGTGACTCATAGTTATGTTTTGATTTATAAGCGGGTTGTGGGAAGGTCTATATAAGACGGACCTTGGGACAGAGTAGTTAGATCTTCACGCAACCATCTTTGTTATTTCCTAACTACAAATTTAAGAACCTTTCTCTGTCGCTCGCGACTATCGACGTTCCAATTACTCTTTATATTAGCGTCACGGATCTAAGACTTGGGAAGTCCGTATCCTGTTGTGACGTAGGCAAAGGCCTAAGAATAATATAAAGATCGTATACCTACGAGTTACTATTGGATAATAGTATTGAAGTAGCAGTCTAGCTACGAAGGGGGTTAAGGAAGTGTTGACCCTTATTGAATAAACTAACTCAGGTTGTTACCTGTCACGAATATATTTAGTATTACGAAGGTTAGCTAGGTACCGTAACAGATATGAGCCCGGTCACAGCAAGACGGCCAGATGGAAGAGAATGACGGAACAGGGCAGCCAAATATTGTAAAGCCCAGCCTATCCCCAGCCTCGTGGAAAGACACTTAGGACGGTTTCCATATGTAGTAACCAAACTGATGATCGTGGTAGCTGCCGAAATTCCTGGTATCAGACACCGCTCGAAGAGCGCATTAGGTTTCAAGATAGACCAGACATAAGGGAGCATCTTGCCATTGCCTAGGAAACAGAAATTTAGCCTGCAGAGCCAGTATGTGGTGAAGACCTAGCGTGCCGTAGGGAAAGACAATACGTCGCTGGAACGTGGTTACAACGTAACCCAAAGATCAGCCGCCGTATTTATTTTTGCAGATGTTAACCAGAATATTCAAGTTACGTTTTTACTTATCAAGTTCAATTTTGGGGTAGCCCGTTTTTCATAAGTCCTGGCAGGTCGCGAGTGGAGGAAGCCAGGGGGAAATGCCAGGACGAAAGCAGATTGATCCTCAGTCAGGCTCGTAGAGTCCCAAGCATACTGTGTGATGTGCTCTTTGACATCTTGACGCCACTTCTTATACTGGGTGGAGATCTATCAAGCATTTTAGAAGCAGCCCCAGCTTATGGCATAAGAACTATCGTCGACCCGGCCTCTGTCAGAGTCATCTAAGGTAGGTTCAATGATGAGAAAATAATTTAAATGTTGAGAAAGATATTTCACTCACAGGGTATCATCTAGCATTGGTGCGAATTTCCATTCCCACAGCTAGTAACCAGTATAACATGTTCAACATTAGGCAGATGTGCCGGGACATACCGTCTTTAGAATAGAGAGACCTGCAAATGTTACATACCTGTTTTATGTAGTAGCAGTGGTAGTTATAACAAACTGGAGAGATTTTCTGGGTTTACCTGATAGAGGGTCAGGACTTTGTGTCAGGCTGGGGGGACGCCTAAGAGCCGGCGAGATTAATATTGGATAGGTCATTAAATTGGGAGATAGTAAATACTAACTTTGACCAGCCAAGAGGCCTTTACGTCTTCCCCGTCTTGGACACTTATAGTGTGCCAGCGTGGGTTTAGGGAAGCTGGTGAAATACAAAAATAAAACTCCCCTGGACCGAACTGATAAGTATGAAAAGGAAGAACTCCAACAGACCAATTACCGTAAAGGATGGGTTGAAACCAATATAGGAGCGTTGGGGGTTCTCCGAGCCAATATTACCCACCGAATAGATGTCATGTACCATATCGCGGACACTTCAAGGCGGGGGGTAATGAGTCCTTAACGGTGGTAAATGCGTGTTGTTCTTGTGTGAATGGAAACATGAAGGGGGGAAATGTTTGGAACGCTTTCGTGGGAGGTGCTCCATGCCATAGTAGCAGCAAAAACCAAACACAGAAGATGCGGAGGATCGGTTCCAGAGGGAATAGAGGAGTTCCAGACCTGGGGCCAGATGTAGTGGTGGAGTGGTGGATAGATATGTGCGCAGAAACCTTTGTCGTACCCCTGAGTGCTGTTACGATGACGGGACGTCACTTGCGCATTTCCAGCTCTGATGTGTGGTTTGCACCCACTACCCTGCAACCTTGTTCTAGCAATTGTGACATTTGAACAATCGATGCAGATCGCGGCAGGCTCTGCGCAAAGATCGCATTAAGAGAGATCCTGGAAATAGCTCTAAATATCCCGTACATGGATCAAACCAGGCAAGAGTAATGTTCCCAACTGGTTATTTCCACAGGGCCATGTTCTATGTTTGACTCCGAACCAGACAGCGCTGAACATTCAAACAGAATATCCATTGAGTCCCGTTCTGTGCTTGATCCTGAATCAAGCAGTGCTATACATCTTAACCGAATATCTGTGGTGTCGGGTTCTATGCTTGACTCAGAACCCGTCACTGATAAATATTTTAACCGAATATCTGCGGTGTTGGACTCTTTGCCAGCCATTGAATGTGACAACCCAAAACATCTTCAATGAATTTCTGCTGTGTCAGGCTCCAAGTTTCACTGTAAACCAGATGCCGGTGGAAATCCTAATGGCCGTGTGGTGGGTCCTGGTATCCCACATCCCAAACTCTCTGGATGTGCCTCTATCCAGGTCTGCGGTACCTCCCTGCATTTCACGGGGGTTGCTGCAGGTTGACGGTAATCTTTGTTTCAAAGGGCTTGGAGATAGACTTGTGTCTTGCGCGCTTACTTTATGGTCTGGGGACATTGCTGTGCAAGCGGGAGTCTTGGTTTCAGCTGCGAGGTTTAGTCCTGGTACGCCTACGTTGCCTTGTGCAACACTTGACTTTGAATCTAACGCCACTGAATGCCCTAACCCCCGATAAATAAGGGTTCAATTATCAGCTAGTACCATGACAGCAAGAGCTCACCATAATGTGATACAACATGTCATGCCCAAATGTGTTAAGAGAAGAGGGATTAGGGTTCCAGCAATCTTAAACGATCATGCGGTATTTACTTTCAATATTTGACTGTGATCTTGCTGATTCCGTGTGTCCACTATTACCTGCGCTATCCGGGAATACAGTTCGTGAGTAGGCCTACCAGAGAAGGTCAACTAATTGCTGGTTTCCTTCCTGCCTCCCTGTTACTGATAGTGGTGGCAAGCAAGGGTGACGCGAAAGCAAGTGTGACACACCAGACATTCCCTTTGTTTACCGCATGACTTGCTTACATAATACTAGTTTCCAACTAACATGTATAAAAATTTGCTTAATGAATTTAGATGAACTGGTTATACAGTAGTATTTAGTACTTCGAATAACTCTGGTAAATGTGTATGAAATTACTATATTCATATAAATGATATAGTTTAATGATTGAATGATACAAAATTGGCATTTCTCCTAATAGAGTCTGATGAGATATAGGAACAAGCAGAATCTGATTCACTAGTAAGGTCCCCTACATCATTAACTATAAAACAGTTTTCCCTACAAGGATGTTCCGTAGCATAACTGCTCTCAGCTTCTCTTCCGGTAGTATCAATCAGAACATCAGCAACTTCTCTACCTTGAGCAAGTAATTCAGAATCGATTGCAATTGTAGAGCCTGAATATAAGGGGGCAAGTAGCAGTAAGGCTTGCAATCAATCATGTGGGTCTCGGCAAGGATTCAAGATCCTCTGGACTTGAGTCTTTTTCTGGATCATGAATTGCTACCAATATCCCTGCCTGAACGGTTTCACCTCTCGCTTCAATAGCCTCAACATGTTACTTTCTCATCTTCTTAGCCTTCCGAACATTAATTCCAAGACGGTGGACAGAAGCTTCATCTTCATGTACTGTAATTTGAATATTCCTATGAGCTTTCTTAATTGCCACGGCTTGCAGCCTCTCAACTTTATCCTTTTTCTGGTACCTCCCCGGTTCAAGAGTCGTTGGACGACCCCTTTGAATTACCTGTCTGGATCTGCGTTTTCACTTTGTTTGCTTCTGTCTTCTTAATTACATATTATTTGACAATAGTTGTCGAAATTCTTCCTTAGCAAGAGATTCCTGCATCCCATTTGCCCACTGTTGAAACCTAACTTTTGAGGATGGACAAAGGGATTGTGTATGATCAACCCACCCTTACAAACCTTTCTGACACTCAAAATAAGAGCTGGGAAGAGTACAAATGTCAAAATCACTATTTTCCTCAACTGGAAGTTGTTGAGAATTCAATATTTCTCTACTACTAGTAGCAAGTTGCAAAGCAGAACTAGATTACTCTTCAACATATTTGCCATTATTGTTATGACGCATTTTCTTTATTGCCCTATTGTATGAGACTGTAGACATTCCAGACTTGTGAAAGAACTTTTCAATTGTGAATGGTTGCAAGGTTGGTTCATGAATCTTGCTTGGGTGGCGCAAGAAACAGGAGATTGTATAACCCAAGTCTAGTAAGTGCAGTGCACTTTGGATAGGTTTGTTGTGGTAGTGCTTCCAGGGACGGAAAACACCAACATCCAAGGGCTGGAGAGCATATGTAAGATGTGTAGGAAATTGGAAGGGAACAATATAGTTCTCATGACATTTGATAACAAAGTCATCCTGGCTGTGAGTAATATGACCATCTAAAAGAAGAACGCACCAGTGGTAATCAGGACCAGCACTTGTATGCTTGATGAAGTGATCAAGCCATGCAAAACAATGGTTTGATTGATATCGCCAGTTTGTGACACAGCAATTACTTCAACTCCAGCAAGATAATCATGTATCCAATTTTTCATAATCTTTTCACCTGAGAAAATAATCATACGAGGTAAAGGCTGGCTTCCATCAGCACCCATAGTCCCAATACTGGTTAGACATTTGCTATATTCGGGGCTAGCAGTATAGATTTCTTTTACTTGAGTAAGTACAATCACAACTTCTCCAATTGAACATCGAATTCTTATACGAGGTTCATTGATATTGAATATATATTTGGCTCTATTAATAAGATATTTTGAAAGTGTATGGTGATAATCATGAAAGAACTTCCTTACATCAGTCTCACTTTGTGTTCTAACATGTACTCATGCAATTGGTTTTGTCTTAATTGAATGGAGATGAGGATTTACTGTTAGCCATTTATGAAACCACCTGCGTGAAGGTAGATTGCAGTAGGCCTGTTGACGCAGGTAGCATATAGCAGTATAAATTAATGATGGGGTAGTATCCAAACCCCACTCAAACTGGTCAGAGCAGAATCAGAATACTTCCCATGCTTGAGTTTCAGTAAGAATAACATTGTTGCCACCATGTTGATTAAAGGAACCTTTTGCATTTCATTCTGGTTGACTTATACAATGTTGGCGCATTAGAATTGATGATGGCTTTACATCAAAAATATTTGCTACAGTTCTAGGCATTTTATCTTGTTCATCCTCTAACCATTGCATGTCACAATCGAAGCGTTGCTCGCTTTCACCGTTTGCTACTTGATCTGTCATGATAGAAAATATATAAGATACTGGGAGGAAGAGATTGGACTATTCAGAAATAAGAATTAGTGTTCCTTGCAGAATAGGAAGAATGGGAGACACTAGTAAAAGAAAAGTAGATTGAAAGTGCGGGAACCGAAGTCACTATAGAGCAGATTTCTAGGAAATAAAGACAGTGCCATGAAAAGTTACTCTTTGTATTGTATTGAGATACTCTTACTAAAAATAGCTTTTCATACAACTTGATGGGAGGCAGGTGCTCTTCTTGAAAACTGGTATCATGTAAGCAAGTCAGGTCGTAAAAAAAGTAAGGTCTGGTGTGTCGCACTTCCTTTCCCGTCACCCTTGCTGCACCAGACAAGAAGCGACTGCGAAACAGTAGTGGAACCAGCTATTATTATATGTGGTAGAAGTAGGCATGAGGCCTGTCCTGAGATCTGGCAGCAACATGTGTTTTCGTGCGAGCCTACGATGTTATTCAGTGCCTGGACATACACCCAACTATAAGACTTGAACTACTCCTAGGAATGAAAGCAAGAGCGCTGAACTAGCATGCTACGTGGAATCTAACTATAAACAGGCGTGAGTAGCGAGCCAATTTCATATGAGAGACAGTCAATTGCGGAATGGGACCGGGAGAATTAATAGAAATTTCGGGACTGAGAATTGGGGAGTATGAATCAGGGCGGCTATAACTGTGATAGATATGGCATTTCGCACGTAATGGCGACTTACAGGGGGCTATGCTACACACGGACTAAGAGCGTAATAGTCAACATAGGTAGACAAGTATTAAACACTAGCTTGTCGTCACTAGTAGAATATGGGATGTGGGCGAATGGTTTTCGCAAAGATGCGAGTACAGGACACTACGGTTGTCCCTTGTCTAAGAGGATGAGACGGCAGCGCTCAAAAGCACACCTGCGAGGCTGGAGATGAAAATATACATTCCCAGACGGGATGGCATCTGATGCACAACGCCAAAGTGAACAAGCGTCGGGAGTGATACGGTAATGAAGATGAAACAAACGCCGCCCGAGACTAAGGACGGAAGAGAACTTGCTGGAAAACGCTGGGCGGAGCGGACAGCCCCAGTACTAGTAATGCAGAAGCTGGGAGAAAAACACGAAGAGGAATGTCGGAGAAAAGATTGCTATGAGATGCCAACATAAGCAAGTAAGTATAGGTAAGAAGACTGACCAGAGAAAAACATGAATAGAAGGAAAACTTACATGCCACAGGGGTTAATGGCGGCATCCCCCGGGGTGTTTCTTTCTGTTGCCTTGCCCGTTGGTTTCCGTAATTGCCTCAGCGGGTACAGCGTGTGGAACTAGCATTGTGTTAGGTGCGAGGTGGGTCGTAGGGGCGGTAGGGAGGCTATTTGTTGGGGTGGAGGATGAATGGGAGGATGGTGGAATAGGGCCTAGCGCAGGTGGAGACGGCGGAGGGAGTGCCAATGTATCAGGGGCGCAGTGTGAGTGGCCCGGGAGAGAATTACCATCTCCCACAGTCACATCCGCTGCTGGTTGGTAGTCAAAAGTACCGTGATACCCGAAGAAGTCTACTAGCGGGAGCTTTTCCTTGAGAATCAAGCTTGCTTGTCATTTCTTTTGTTCATTTGAGTCCCAAGGACATCCCGACTATCTTTAGGTGGAACGTTTTCGATGGGTTAAAGGTCCTCTAGATAGTGCGATAGGAGTTGTCGGTTTATGGGAGGTGGTTGACTGACCAGTTGATGAGGCTGGGGGTAATTCTAAGATTCTTTAGAGGTAGCGTCGGAAGGATGAGGTGAATAGATGCCACTCGGAGATCGCCAGAGACCATTTGTTCTACCTAAGTGTGTGAATAATTTTGAGAATTTAATTAGGTTGTTTAACAAGGGCAGGTTGGTTACAAAAATTAGACAGTCTGCGTCGTGGATGACGAGCGGTCTGGTGCCACCCTTGTCCACAAGCTCCTCCTCCACACCCACTTCTACACTTGGATTCGGGTTGTCGACAATGCTCTCTTCCTCATAGCTATTGGAATTGCCCGCGGCCGACCTCTTCGAAAAATGATCGTCATCCCCCCCGGGTTCACAGATGTCCTGGTTAAGAAAACAAAAAGTACTACGCGCAAGTTCAGCCATTGGCGCCGGCTTCTTGTTAGGCATATGCAATTCCAACACCCCCCTCTGACCCCAATGTAGGGCCCGGACATCCCCTCTAGTACAGTGCAAAGTTGCTAGTTACCGGCAACAATCACGAAATTGGTAGCTTCACCATAACTACTAATATGTCGTCGCCGTCCGTTCCCCCGGAAACTGTTTGCAGGATATGTGAGAGTGGCAGTGTGCACTACTCATAGAGCTGGAATCCAGTATATGATACAAATTATATCCTGGTAAGTAGGAAGGACTAACCAATAAGAAAACAAGAAACCTTCACGTAGACCGGCTACAATAGTCATAGGGCTGCAACAACGTACTAGAGTTAAGGAGACGTAGCTGCATGCCCATTCTCGCCAGGCAAATCGAAGAAGTAATTGAGCACTAAGCCTACCCACTCTATGTAATGATAATGCAGTCATGCCGCTGTGTTGTCACCATTGTCTGATATTGAGACTAATCACCTCAATGACAGAGAAACGACTGGTATGTTCGCATTTGGGTTGTATACTCAGCCAAATGTTCATATGGCAAGGGCATTGTTTACTTCTGACTGGTGGAGTTTCAAACACCCTCAGGAAGACGAAGTAAAATAAGCCGCATGACCAGAAGAGTGGGAATTATTCAGGGTCTCCAAGTGTTTGCACTTAAGATTGATAAGAGGAAAGACTAGTAGTTGTTGCTGAGGTACTTAGTTAGTTTAGGTATTAGATGCGGGGGCCGCGGAAACTCGCGCCGGTTATAAATATAAGAGTTCCTCCCCAGCTATTAGACAGACAACAACGGAGAAGAGATCTTATCAACATAACGAGTTAATACCTGCACTTCGTACTCTTATTGGGTTTAGCGAAATAAGTATTAGCGATAAAATTATGACGCCGTCCTGAGACGACTCCGTTATCGAACACTTAAGACGCTTAACCTTAGTCTACAGAGCTCTGAGTTGGTTACCTCTAACACTATATTGATAGTCTCTCTGTCACTGAGCCACGATTGACACAAACGGTGTCAAATAATCTTGACATTAATTGCTTTTATCCTTTGTTACTATCTACTCTCCATCTTAGAAGACAAAACGGCTACTCAGAACGTCTCTGAATCCCTCTGTAGGTACTTAACGACCCCTAGGGACAAAGACGATTACGACAACTTCGAGCCAGACAAGCCTGATAGCCGTACACTCGCTTGTTCTGTTGAACCTGCTGTCACCGGATACAAAGAAACAAACCTTAAAACAGAAAAACACCAAAGGACACATAAGGCCACCCAGTCGCAGAAGGAACTTAGCTGGAAACATCCTTGCGGTGAAATAATTCTTAACTTTGACGAAAAGGTTATTCCCAGAGCACTGGGTAAAAGAGCCCCTCGTGGGTAGTAACTGCACAATTCCTTCTACCACAAATTCAACAATTCAAAAACAAGCCCTGAAACTTACCCCGATATGGCACTAAGGATTATGGGAGAAGACGAAATCATGGGACAAAGCGTAGATAATTACGTAGTTGACCAAATTTCAACTACAACTTCGGAACCACCCCCGGTTCCTGGCAGTTACGTTCCAAGCCGAAGTGGAACCCCCGTCGTACAGCCCCTTCAACCGTTGACAAATGAGAAGCACAATCCAAGATGAGTGGATTGATACAACCAACTCCTGAGGAACTAAGGGGACCATCGCTCAGTTTCCACGAAAGATACTCCACCCCACTGCAAGGACCTCAAACTAAGACCCGAGGAACGGTGAGATGTTTCATGACCGAGCTTGACTCGGTGATAAGACATATTGACCGGACGGCAGAGGAAACCCAGGATCGGCAACACATTGCCTTCAATAATCTCTCAAACTCTGAAAAGCGCCTGGTAGGAGACTTGGAAGATGTTTGGACAAGAGTAAAAGAAGGAGAGGAACTAGTGGAGGAGGAGGTAGAAAATCTCCAGAAAAACCTACAAATGGTTACCTCAGCACTTAGTAAGGCATGAGACTGGTCCGAGATAAGACAAATGGCTGAAGAAAATACGATCCGCCAGCTGCAGGAGCGACAACAACAAGTGAGTCAGCAATTGCATAGCAACATTGAAGCAACTGATGCACCTTCCTCTCGCGGGACCCCTTATTGAAAAAGGAAGTTCACACCTTGCAATCACACACTGATGAATTGGTAAGAGAATTAGCTACACAAAGGGAGGAACACGATGACGTAAGAGCACAAATAGCAAGAAACAAGAGTGTCAACAAACAATTCGAAGCCTGCAAGGAAATACGAGAATTGAAACAACTACAGGATAACTTGTCGTGACAAGTTAAGCAGCGACCATCAGGTGCCAAGGGAAGAGAAAGCAGTCCACCTCTGGATCCTGCTCCTGAGGACAGCCAAAATTCTCTGGAGAATCAAGAAGGAAAAGGAAAGCCATCTCAATAATAAGTGGCAGGAGCTGGGCCCAGTGGTAGTATAGAAGGACCACCGCAAGGACCAAGAGATAACCCACGGCATCCAGGTAACGACGATGAGGATGAGGATAGCTCATCTAGTAGTTCTTCCGACAGTGAAAGCTACCAAGACCATGATGAAGACCGACATAGAAGGAAACAAAAACAACTTCAAGCCAGGCGTTGAATGGCGACCAAAGAAGACCGGGACTACTATTGAATGCAACTACATATAGAAGTGGTAAGCAAAGGACTGGCCGATGCTAAAAGGAATGATGCCACACCAACGCAAATCTTCAAAGTGAAAGACTACCGAAATGTGAAATCATGGCTACTTCAATGAAATGATTATTTCCGACAAAACCACAACATTGCGAAAAGCACATGCAGAGGATTCAATATTCTATCAGCCGGACAAAGCGGGGGAATCTTGCACAATACACGAAAGGGTATCGATGCACTATGACTGGTGAACTAGGCCGCAAAAATGTCGCAGGGCTCATTCACGGGCAACCATTTTGTCAAGAAAATACCAGCCGTTATGCTAGTAACGCAAGGGACGAGGAGGCACTACGTGATATGGACCAGGTTAAATACGTGGGAAAGATTTCCACCATGTTATTAAAGATGGAGGACCTTAACATCAAACTACAATTAACCGATATTGTGTGGCGAAGAAAGTTGGAAGAAAAGGTACGACTACAAATACTGGAACGATTGGCCTTGAAAAAATAGGATCTCGATGAAGAATGGTTCAGTGCATTAAGGGAATTTGGTGAACGTTATAAAGAATGAAGGCGGGATCAACAAGTCTCTACAAGAGAAAGCCATGTCAAGACCACAAAAAGAAAGAACCATGAGCAGGAAATGGGTGGAACCAAAATCATCACAAAGCGCAAGCAATACACAAAAGCAGAGCGGGCAGTATATAAGGCGGCCACACAAAAAGGTAGGACCTAAACGTGTAACAAGGCTAAAAAATGGGGATACCCGCGCAATGGGAAAAGATGCACTAGGACATTCCGCAAAACCTCATCGACAAAAGAAATAAGAATATGGGTTGTACGCAATGTGGTTTAACAAACGATAAATGGAAAACCTTTCGAAAGGATGCGCAAGTAACCGCAATCTAACGGGCTCCTTGGACCGGTACCCACAAGGAGGATCGCAATGATCACCAACGTAATAAGCGACGCCCACTAGTGCATTTGGTTCATGGAAACCAAGCATTCCCACAAAAGGCACAAGTCACGCAGATCTAAAGGCCGACATGGGTTAGGGGACAACTTTCCGATCATGAAATAGAAGACTAAGGGAATTGGGCACCGATGGAGACGGCGATCAGGTTGTCTATATGACTAGTGCTCCAATAGGCACGCAGGGCCATTGGAAGCGAAGAAACGATGCGAGGAACACCTCTTCCACCCAGCAGTGGTAAGGATCCCCAACACGTAAACCAGGCAAAATAAATGATGCTAGTCGGAGAGGTGTTTCAAATACTCAAAGGTCTCTGATAAGGACCAGCTACGGACTAAAACGAAGGCATGAGAAATCATACTAGGGAGAGTCAGTATGGGCGAGTGAAATGACCATAGGAGTAACGAGGCATACTTCACTCAATAGATACAATCGGATCCACTCAGCACAAGGCTCCAGACTTGCGTCTCCCAGACACAGTCTCGCTTCAATTGATTCGGCGGTACCAACTTATGAATTCCATGACAGATATGATCTCCTGAAATGAGGGTAGAGAACAAGGGTGGGAAGGATAGAACATGATAATCGGCCAGCCCTATGAACCTAACGGTAATACTACGTACCCATCAGGACGATCGTGGATACTCCCGAGAAAGGAGCTACAGGTTGTAAAAGCAGGATGAGAGAGAACCCTTCGGCCAGGAGTAAAGACCACTAGTGGTGGGCTGCCTGATGACCCAAATTTGTAGATAAAAAATAGGCACGCAACGGAATAATTGCTCGCTCTCCTCTCACTTGTTGGTGAAACGCCAACAAATCAAGCAATGGCAACTGTTGAGAAAAAGGGAAATAGTAACTAGTTTGGCTGAGGAGGTCTAATTGACCGAAGCTATGCATGCGTGGTCTTAAACATCCTCAAAATGTGGCAAAAACCAATCGCCGACACATTTGTGGAGGTCCGGGAGAAAGCAAAGATACCCCGACCCTGATGATACAATTGCTTAAAAGAGATCGCACACAACGACAGGGAAGGCAAAAGAATCCAGGTTTGAGTGTTATTAGATTCTGGTTCTAATATCTTCCTAATCAACACTAGCCTCATACGGGAATACGATATTCCCTACAAGGCGAGATGAAATCCTACGGAAATCTTAGGATTCAATGGCTAGGCCACTGAAAGCGGCGGAAAACATTTTACCTGCCCCATTTTGCTGGAGATCGAGACAAACTCCCACCGATTGGAAATCTCCTGTGAAATTGCGAATGTGGGAAACTACGACCTTATCATTCCGTTTGGGTTGTGTAAGGAATACCACACTACGAACATGGAACACTCAGAGAATTAGTATCTTTCTGATATATCATATCCAGACCAGGAAATCGATGAAGGATTACAGGATATGTGTCAATATAATGGGAGGGTAGTTTTCGATCAAAATGCCCTAGTTATAGGAAGAATACAGTGTAAGGATGAACCAGTTGACAACATCATACATAAAATCCCTAAAAATGACCCCGATTATTTTCAACTATTCGGGGAGGAAGTTGCAACTCAAATGCCACCAGGGAGAAAATGGGATCACGCCATCAGACTCAATGATAGGAAAGAACCGCCTTGGGGCCCAATTTACCTTTTATCAGTAATGCAACTAAAGGAACTAAGAAAGGACTTGGATGAAATGCTACAACAAGAAAACATCCGACCAAGTGAATCAACTGCCAGCGCCCCTATTTTTTGCGTTCCAAAAGTAGATGGCAATCTATGACTAGTAGTTGATTAGCGAGGTTTGAATTCAGTTACCCACGTGGACAGATAACCGATACCGATTATGAGAGAACTCAGAGACCGGGTGGAAGGATCACAGATTTTCTCTAAGATAGACCTTAAAAAGGGGTACCACTTGGTACGAATAGCTGAAGTAGACGAATAGAAAACAGCGTTCCGATGCCGTTACGGCCACTATGAGTACATGGTAATGCCTTTCGGATTACTCAACGCGCCCGCTACTTTCCAATCAATGATGGATGAAATACTTTGTGGATTTCTAGGTCCAGGAGTTACCTACCTAGACGACATCCTGATATACTCGGAAAATGAGAAAGACCATATTCAGCAGGTTAAAAAGGTTCCGCAGAAACTAAAAGAGAACCACCTAGCAGTCAACCTAGAAAAATCAGAATTCCCTGTCAAAGAAGTAGAATTTCTCGCTTACATCGTCAGTGCGGAAGGAGCGGAAATGAGTAAATGGAAAGTCAAGTCCATAAGAGAATGGAAGGCGGCCACGTTAGTTAAGGAAGTCCGAGTCTTTATCTGATTTGCTAATTTTTAACAAGATTTCATTCGAAACTTCTTCGCCATTTGCAAGCCAATCACGGAAACCTTGAAAGGTAGCCCTAAAAACTTTTATTGGGGCCCTGAACAGAACGCCGCTTTCGAAATCTGGAAGGAAAAATTTGGTACTGTACCCATAGTTGGTCATTTTCATCCTGGCCTAGACACAGTGGTGGAACCGGATGCAAGCGATTTCGCCCTCGGTTTCGTTATTTCACAATTTCAAAACAAGAAACTCCACCCGGTAGCGTTCTATTGACTGAAACTAAACTCCCGGGAACGAAACTACCAAATTTAGGACAAGGAATTGTGAGTAATAATGTAAGCATTCAAGAAATGGAGACATTACCTCTTAGGCACCGAGAAACCTGATATAGTTTATAGGGACCAGCCACATCTTCCACATTTTCTCACTACAAAGAAATGGTATGGTAGGCAGATCCGTTAGCTACAAGCGGTAGAAGAATATAATTTCAAGATCGTATACAGACCAGGCACAAGAGGAGGGAACCTTGAAGCCTTTAATAGACAGTCACAGGACCGTCTGGAGGAAAAGGCTGCACATAGCGAACGGCTTCTTTTAAAGCCGGAACATTTTCAAATCCTTTTGACATCAGCACAGAGCGACGAAGATGAGGGGATAGAGATACAGGAGCAATTGACAAAGCTTCGCAACATACGTATCAAGAAATTGAGTAAAGGGGCTGTATTACCAACTAAGGGATCACAAATGGTGGCCGGTCACAACCTCTATGCAATAATCGATGACCCACTTCCGGCAGAGGGATAGATGATGGTCGATACAGGCTTAGCTAGTAGTCTACTAGAAGGAACATAGCGAGGAATCGTGTCTCGGAGCGGACTAGTGTGTAAAAACGGAGTTGAGGTGGGAGCCGGAGTCATTGATGCACATTAGACAGGTGAACCCCAGGTACTGTGGCGAAACCATAGTTTCGAAGACTATCAAATACGCAAATGTGATCGTATAGCGCAACTGATAGTAACTCAAATCAATAACTTTGAATTGATGGAAGTCAAGTATTAGATCGAATAGAGTGTGCGGATCAAGGGTTGGGAAGCACTGATTTCATTCCAACACAAAATATTGCAACAGAAACAGCTATGACTACGAAAGATACACTGCAAACCGATGCAGAAATTAATGAATATTTGAATAAATCAAACGGACTACATAACCCCCAGTCAAGACAGGAAATAGTCTTGATGTCAAACTCCACTCTAGTATAGATAGAAATGAAAGTGTTTGCTACAGAACTTCACGACCAAGTCCTAGTTGCTGTGGAGCTAGACGAAGAGTGGAAACAACCCAAAAGGGAGCTGGGAGACTTGCAAGAAGACGGGGGGATGTTAACAAAACACTGGAAAACAGTCCAGGGGTTTCTATACTACAAAAACAGGATCTACATACCAGACAATGAAGAGCTGCGAACAGAAGCCATGAAAGGATGGCATGATTCTAAGGTAGCGGGACATTTTAGACAAGCAAAAACTGACCAAATAATAATGCCAGATTTTTACTGGAAAGAGTTGGCAAACTGTATAAACGACGAAGTACGATGATGTGATGAATGCCAACACAATAAAGGTTCATGACACGCCAGGTACGCGTTGTTACAACCTCTACAGGTCCCTTACATGCCTTGGGCGTCAATATCTACCCCTTGTATAACACATCTACAGGAGTCACAAGGATACACACAAATTATGATCCTCGTAGACCGATTCACCAAAACGGCCCGTTTTATCAGACTACGCGAAAATGCGATGGCCAAGGATGTAGCCAAATCCTTCCTACAGGAAGTATGGAACCTACATGGGCTGCCAACCGAGATAGTATTTGACGTGCAGGCAAAGTTTTGCGGAGAGATCTGGTAATCACTGTGCAAGCAGTAAGGAATAAAGCAAAAAATGTCCACTACATACCATCCGCAAACTTAGGGACAAACTGAGAGGACCAACCAAGTGCTGGAAGGATACTTGCGAGATTTTTTCAACTACGATAAGGATGATTGGTATCAGCTGCTCCCATTAGCGGAACAAGCATATAATAACTCGACGACAAGTGCACATAAAATGTTACCATTCTTCGCAAACTAAGGTTTCCACCTACAAACAGAGTGGATGAAGGAAAGAGAAGTTCACAATCTAGGAGCCACAATATACGCACTTTGGATGAAAACGATACCCCAAAAAGCAGCTAAAAGCTGGGAACGTATCAGAGAAGCTATGAGAAAATAATATTATAAAAGGGCAACGGAACCACAAGATATCAAAACTGGCGATAAGGCGATGTTGAACGCAAAAATCATCCGCTCTAAACTATCTAAAAAGGTAAATCCTAAACTTCGAGGGCCGTTCAAGATTTTGGAAAAAAGAGGCCCATCATCCTACAAATTAAATATTTCCAACCATTGGCATATTCATACGGTATTCCATGTATCATTACTGGAACCTTACCGCGCGTGCATTTGTGCATGACGAGAGCAACCACCACGAGCCTCTTAGGAAATAGAGGGAGGCTAGTGTTAGGCATAAAGGAGCGATCGTTTATTGCCAAGGAAACAACCCTCAGATTGCGATAAGTTACCGACGTATATTGTCGGTGAGATAGTTATTCCGACCGACATAAGATTTACCGAAGCCTAAATAGGAGTCTCAAAGAATATGAGATAACTTAAATAGAAATTATTGTTCGGTTTAAAAGGGGTTATCGGACATGTGGTCTGGAGCTCCAACAAACGGACTTAGGCCAAGGGGATGTAGCCGCAAGAACTTCTCGCTAGACAAATCAAAGGAGCGATGGAGCGCTAAGCCTACCAGCCTTCGTTGAGATAATGCAGTCATGTCTCTGCATTGTTCGCCGGTGTCTGATATTGAAACTGATCACTTCAATAACAGAGGAACGACTGGTATGTTCGCAAATTGGGCTGCATATTCAGACTAAGTTCATATGGCAAGGGAATCGATAGCTTTTGACTGGCGGAGTCTAGGACACCCTCAGGAAAACAGCTATCCTGGCCTGATGACCAAAGCGCAGGAAAATATTCAGGGTCTACGGGTGTTCGCACTCAGAATGATAAGATAAATTAGTTAGCGGGTTGTTAGAGGTACTTAGACAGGATAAGTATTAGATGTACCGACCGCGGAAACTCACGCGGGATATAAATATAAGAGTTCCTCCCCAGCTATTAGACAACCAGCGAACAGAGAAGAGATCTTATCAATATAACACGTTATTACCTACAAATTATACTCCTAGTAGTATTAGCGAACCCAAAATTACCAACTGTTACCGCGACGCCTCCCTGACATTACTCCGTTAATTAACTACGCTATACGCATAATCATACTCTACCGAGCTCTGAGTTGGTTACCCGTAACAGCTAGAAATGGGAGGTAGAGAAAATAGTGAAGAATGAAATAATCTCATACATTAGAAGAATTCGTGGGCAAAATATTCGGATACGCAAATTAAGGTATTTTGTGAAATTGAAGGGTAGTTGGGAGGATGAGAACTCCTGGAAACAACCAGAAAGTATTGAACATGCTCAGGAGTTGGTAGAAAGTTTTCCTAGAGAAAACCCGGAAATGCCAGGTAGGGCAGATATGGAATAGTATGAAAGGTTTTCCTGCCATGGCTATGCAAACATGGAAGGTTTTTTACCCTATGGTACTGAGTTCTAGAAAGAATACAGAAAATTGAAATAAAAGGCTCGTGACGAGTTTTGGAGGAGGGAGCTGTTGTTAGACATATGCAATTCTAACAGCACGCTCTGGCCCTGATGGAGGGCCCAGATGTCGCCTGCAGTACACTGTAAAGTTGCTAGTTAGCAGCAAAAATCGCGAAATTGGCAGCTTCACCATAACACCGTATATGTCGTCGCCATCCGTCCCGCCGGATGCTGTTCGCAGGATATATGAGAGGGGTAATGGGCACAGCTCAAACAGCTGGAATCCAGTATAAGATACAAATGATATCCGTGTCCGTAGAAAAGACTACAGAATGAGAAAACAATAAAGCGTCAAGTTGCCCGACTACGATAGTCATAGGTCCGCAAGAACGGATGAGAGTTAAGGAGTCGTAGGTGCAAGTCCATTCTCGATAGGCAAATTAAAGAACTGATTGAGCACTGAGCCTACCAACTCTACGTAATGATAATGCAGTCATGCCTCTGTGTTGTCACCATTGTCTGATATTGAGACTGATCACCTTAATGACAGAGGAACGACTGGTATCTTCGTATTTGTGCGGCATACTCAGACGAAGGTTTGTATGGCCAGGGCATCGTTTACTTGTGACAGGCAAAGTTTCGCATAGCCTCAGGAAGACGAGGTAAAATAAGCCAAATGACCAGAAGCGGGGGTATTATTCAGGGTCTACGAGTTTCAGTACTCAAGATTGATAAGATGAAAGACTAGTACTTGTTGCAGAGGTACTTAGTTAGTATAGGTATTAGATGTGCCAGCCGCGGAAACTTATACGGGATATAAATAAAAGCGTTCCTCTCCAGCTATTAGACACACAGCAACGGAGAAGAGATCTTATCAATATAACAAGTTATTACCTACACTTCATACTCTTAGTTGTTTTAGAGAAACTAGTATTCGGGATAAAATTACGACTACTTCCCGACACGACTCCGTTATAGAACACTTAAGACGCTTAACCTTCCTTTACTGAGCTCCAAGTTAGTTACCCGTAACACTTCTCTATCTGTTCTTGGCGTGACTCGTGTAGGAGGCAATCCCGTGGATCCTTCCTCTCATGGTTTGCCGGCAGCCATGGCGGATATCATCTTCTTTGTTCAAGCAGATGTGCGCGGAGAGAGGGTGAATTCTAAAAGCAGAGGGATGTATGTGGGCCACGTGGGGATGTCTCGATAGTACTAGGATATGAAATAAAGGAGGAAAGATAATGAAACCTCCTTGTAGACAGGAGCAGATGCGTTCCGGACGGGGTCAGATGCGTTCCAGGAGTGGGGAAAATGGGCTCAAGATGGAAAGGAGATGGATTCATGATAGTGGAAGGGAGGAAGGGGTAAATGTGGGGAGAAAGCTTGCTTATACCACATAGTGCCCGTTGCACCCACTGGACGTCAACTGTGGTCTGCCTATAATGGTTTTTGAATTAGACACAGGTGGTTGTGATGGCGATCTAGAAAATTTGACGTCGGAAGAATTGAGACCCAATATGTTTGGACTCAATATCCCCCAAGCGGTAGTGATAAGTAAAGATCTGATAAATCACTAGCTATACTAGTACAGAAGGTACATCACGTGGTTAAACCATGATCGGAGATCTGCAGTAATAATTACTCTTCTAATTGTTCTTTGAAATTAAGCTTTTGAGCTTCAGCTAGTGTTCAAATACCAAGAGGCGCACTACTTGAGTAAACGGCAATCTGCGTATATGTAGGCACATGATCAAACTCCAACCAAACCCCCCTCAACCGTTTGTCAGCATGCTTGCTCCATGGCCCTAGGTCGGCTCCCATCCAGGGAAACAGTAAATGTCTGACGATGCAAGACACTTCGGATGAGTAGTGAATTTGATTTAGATACGTAGGAAGTACTAGGAACAAGTGAGACAATGAAGGCAATGTTTAAAACCAATCTCACCGTCTGAAAGTGAATTGCGAATATAATAGACCTAGGGGGACAAATCCATCATGTCGTTAAAAAATATGTCGCCGTCTGGGGATCTCAAGTACTATCTCTTCGACCTCATGCCCATGACGTTTTAGATGTCTAACACCTCGCTGTGATTCCGGCCCTGGGTTTGACATGCAGTGGGGAGCAGTAAACATGCATGTCATCTTATATTCAGGTTCGGCTTTACAGGCAAAAACTTTCAATGTCGTTAAGAGAGCTGTGTTCCATCTGCCTGACTTTCTGGGCCCAGGGAGGCGGGACTGAAGCGGAACCTTGTTCACTATCGCGGAACCGGGCTTTGGTTCCCCACGACTTCAGAGGAGATGAAGCTTGTCCTGCAGGGGGGCTCCTCCGGAAATTGACTCCTTTTGGGTAAAGACTGTTTCAAGAGTTCGGGGTCATCTTGTTCGTCGAGTGCTACGTGTCTTTTTGCGGCGGATTCTTGAACTGGACATCTGTTGCATGTTGGAGTTTCATCGAGGTCACTGCCATTTTTGGTCTTCCTCTATAGGTGCGAGTCTTCTCACGACTGATTCTTGAACCGGACGCCTTTTCGCCCTGGGCTCATGCGGAGCCTTGATATTCCTAGGTTTGTAGCAACCATCAGGAGTAACCACGGGTCAACCGGGACCTGCGCTGGGACTGTTATTCGAGCGCCCATCGCGGAATGATGACCACCTTTTCTAAGGAAGTCTGTTGACTTCTTCCCACAGTCCTTAATAGTGAAACAATGTCCGCCTCAATCTCGCATCTCCGGCGCACGTTATTGACTCCACCCCTTACTAGGACATTGCACGCAGGGAGCAATATCCTCATCCCGTGGAAAATTAGACTGAAATCATGTTTCATGAATATATTGATATTCGTGAAATTCCTTACCAACATCTGGTCCTTGACAGTAATTCGCCACTGCCCATAGACCTCTCTGCTTGGTCCATCATCAGTGGAGTTAAGCCAGGCTTTACATGAGGCAATTTTTTGATTCCCGCTCCCCACTGTGGTAATTGTGCCAACCAGAGCGATTGGTGGAAGCTGGTAAACCTGTTCAAAATGAGCTGTGTGTCTCTTTGCACTCATTGGCAAGTGGACGTACTGTATCACATTAAGTTGAGCAATCTCTGCTGGTTCATTGTGTATCATAAAGTAATCAATGTGGGTATTGTAATGGTGGGTATGTTGTGGAAATCTATTCTGATATGACCTTCCTTTGGTGGTGATTCATTAGGTTTAAATATCGGAGTCCCTGATGTTCCAGGTATCATGAACCAATATCATGATATTTTAGGAATTTAAAACTCAGACCCCGAAGACGTCTAGGGTCCTTCGGCGTTGTAACTTGAAAGTCGAACATCAGACACATGGTATCTTCTCCTTCTCAATGCATAAGTGGATGCTGTGCGTATTCATTAAGCTAGACCCAATTGACTATTAGCTGTGTCTTAGATGGTCTGTACTAGTGCCAGGCTAGCATTAGACTCCATTCATGTCAAAAGTACGCATTCCACTTGTACTTCATGATACCCACTAGCTTGTGACATCTACAGATCTTTGTCCCACAATGCCTGTGAAATGTTCCTTTTGTTAACATAGAGACCAGAGTGCAGGCCAGTACGAGAAACACCTACAGACAGCGCTTGCGGATCTCAGCGCTCCTCTTGCGTTACACGCAGGGCGGGTCCCATTCGCGCGCAGTGTTCATCACATGGGATCTGACTAATTGCCCCACAACTCCATACCTCGTGTGAGCGATCCGCAGGATAGTGACTAGTGATTAGGCTCAGATCCCGGCGCCTGCCAACCATGAACAAGTACTAATGACATTGCCTACAAGTCAGCCACGCAATAACTGGATAGAGTTGACCTGTCTTCGTTGCCCTGCATGACGGACTATATTCCTCAAACTGCACAATCATTTGGAGACGTGGCCAGATGTGAGGAAGAACTCCGAAATCACTTGAAGGACCCTTGGGCACCATTTTCTCATCTGCACAATTTCCAACTTTCATCTTGGTTCATCCAACACAAGGTATCCAAGGTGCACAATAATAAATACTTATCAAATACGCGCTGCAATTCGGCAGGAGTACACAAAAGCTTGTTGCATACACTCGCAAACCACCTCTGCGTACTGGACTCGTATAGTACCTATCTTTAAAGGTTCCCAGGTAAGGTTTTGGACAGCATGAGAAGTCTGACCTCCTTTTACCGCAATGTTCTAGACTACGTCTGATACATGCTCAGTCTGATAGCGTATCTTGATGATTTTGTCTACATGCCGCAAGGTGAACATGATCTGAACGGGAAGAGAATATCTAGGGAGATGCATACAGTGGACGGGTGGTAGGATGTTCCAGAGCTTTTCCATCTACTCATGCGTTCCTTTTGATGAAGACAGAAGCTAACCGAGGACAGGAAACACCGCCACCTGGTGCTTCTGTGGTACAAATTATTAGGATGTCGGATCAGACGCAACTAAGGAACATTTCCTGTGACAAGAAGGCGTGGCCCGTGTATATTACGATAGGAAATCTTCCATCGTCCCTGCATAACAGCCCTCAATCGATGGCAGTTCTCCTCCTCGCCCTATTACCAGGCCAGCCCAAGTTTCCAAAGTCCTCTTCTGCCAACAAACTCTAGAGACAAATCAACGCCTAGACACGACAGGAAGTATTTGAGGTCATATCTAAGCCATTGTGGGAGTCCGCACATGGAGGTGTGCTGCTTGACTGTGGAGATGGGAAATTGCGGAGTTGTTACCCTATCTTGGCAACATGGATTGCGCACCATATCTAAAACCAAGCTCTACATGGAATAAAATCAAATGCCTTGGTAAAATGTAAGATACCTGCGAACGTGTTTGGATCCGACAACCACTCGAGATATCAAGTGAGTGATTATACAAGATATACACGTCTGGAAAAAGAAACTGTTGCCAGGATGGACTACGCGTTGGAAGATGTACACAGCCCGTTTATCGCTCTCGGTATCTAGATTGGCAGAAATCCTTTCCGGAACTTGATTCAGTTTCCGCCTCTCAGCTGTAGCAGCCTGATTTTCTTCATACTATTTACCATTGATTATTCGAGCTCATGATGGATAGGTTTCAAGCGTTTCTGAAGAAACACACTTGGCGGCAGGTTTTTGATAACGCCTGGAAGTCTTTACCGCCGTAACCAGTCTGGGCCGTGGCTCAGTCAGGTGTTCGATAGGGTTCTCGGTGGCGGCCAAGGTACAGAGAGAGTAGCTATGAGGAGCGCCTAACGGAGGCTTCGAGGTGGTTGCAAACTAGATAGAGTCTTTAAGGTCCCAATAAAGTGGTAATTGTTCAACCAAGTATATTCTGAATACTATCGGTCGTAGTCTGCCCCTCCAAAGCCAGACTTGCTCGGTGTTTAGATACATGTTTTCTTGCTTGTTAAGTATCAACTAAGCTAAGTATCAAACAATAATTAAAACAACAAATAAAATTAACTAAGCATCAAGCGATACTTAAAACATAACATAAAACATACTAAGTCTCAAGCGATACTTAAAAAAAACATAAAACTTACTAAGTATCAAACGATACTTAAAACAAAGCATAAAACATAACCTACTACCCGTACCGGTTACATCCTCAAAAACCAACCAAAGTTTCATAAAACAAAACTAAGAACAAGTACAATAGGGCAAACAATTCGGTCAGCCGATACAGGCATCATGATCGGGATCCCAGTTCCCGCACCACATCCTGCAAGTATACACATGGTAGTAGACCCACTCTACCATACTCCGCAACGGGCACACGCACGGATCAACCGTCTCTCCTCCAAGGTGAACGTCTACCTACTCGCAACCCTCACAGCAGAAAACGAAAATTGGACGCAGCCGGTGCATCGAGTTGATAATCTCTTGGTTGATCAGCCACCTGCGCCAGGCAAGCGAGGCACGACGAGAAAGGCGGAGGAAATTGGAGAGATGCATTGTCCTTGTGGGTGCAAGTTAGTTGATTTTTACCCATACTGGTCCGTCTGCTAGTAAGGAAACCAGCCTCTCGCTTCTTCCCAGCTTCGTCTTTCTTGATCAGTTGCTTCACAACTCTCGCTACCTCTCAAATCCTATTCGCTGTCCAAGTATTTCGCCCACAAACCATCACCTGCATCGTCAACTTCCATGGCTGCGATGTTGTCTGGTAATGCTGGTGTCCGTGAAGGTCTGATGAAGTTTGTTTCCACGTGGCGGTGGACTACGGGTTTGTTTTCGTTCCACCAATCCTCTACCTTTCCTTTCGCATGTTCCAAAAATTCTTCCATTTCTCAGCTATCCTCCGACGATGGGTAGCCCTTCCATCCTACCAAAAACTGGTTCTTTCCATAGCGTACTCAATGGTCCTTGAACTGTTCCATCTTCCATTCCTCCTCCTCATGTACTAGGATCGGTGGTGGGCGTGGATGGGATCGTCCAGGAAACTGGTTGTCGTCGTTAGGATAGTATTTCCTCACCACCGAACAGTGGAAAGTGCTTGTGTCTTGTCTGAACTGTCGTAACCGCATGGCTACCGTATAGTTCTCGGTGAAATCCTCGCATTGTAATACCTTGCAAGGTCCACCCGAGCATGGTTGTAGCTTCTTGCTTCTTCCAGAGGTTGTGGCTAGTTGGTAAGCTAGTATCAAGAGGTATTCGCCAACTTTTATCGTGGTATCCTGCCTGCTTCTTTTCTTAGCCGGAGGGTGTTATCTCATACGGCCTTGCTTGACCGCTAGGTATGCCGTATTTCGCAGCGATTGGTGCAGGTTAAGGGACTCGTCTGAGGACGGAACTGATGAGTTTCTGAACCTTACGGAGGTAAGAAGAGGATAGTCGATTCCAAAAACCGCTTTGTAGTGGGACATGCCCAATGTTCCGCTATATCCTGCGTTGAGGTATGCCACTATTTCTGGCAGGCTTCGTACCCAATCGTTCGGTCTTTTGTTTATCATATTGTCTAATGCTGTTCTGAGGGCCATAATCTTATGTTCTGCCGGACCATTGGTTTCATGGTGTTTTGGGGAGCAAGTGATGTGCTCTAAGCCAAGCAAGGCCATAGTGCTTTTCCAGAAATGTTCATTAAATCGCGTATCATTGTCTGTGTGTAGTGAAATAGGTTGTTCAAAAGGTGTGAAAACTTGGTCTTGTAGATGTTGCATGACTTCTATTGCTTTGATTTCCGGCGCCGTTGGTAATAACAATGTGTAACCAGTATACCAGTTAATTAACACAAGTACGTAGTCCTTTCCTAGCGATGAGTTGCATGGTCCAGCGAAATCCATAGCGTAGGAGATGAATATCCCGTCTGCTGGTGGCAATTGCTTGAAATATCCCATGGGCAACGTTGTTTTGACCTTATTCACTTGGCAGAGGTTGCACTGCCTAACATAGTCTTTGAAATCGCGTGCCATTTCTGGCCAATTGATGTAGTTTGTAGCATAGCGTAGATTCCGTTCCGCAGAATGATCTCATTTTCTGTGTATTTCGTCGATTACTGTTTCTGTTAGTGTAGCACCATTCACAGTATCTCCTCTAGGGACATGAAGGCAGTTTTCTTCTCCCCACCTGGTTGCGTAGAGTAATCCCCGCTAAAATTCAGTAGTGTTCCAATCCCTTTGTCGATGAGTAGTCTAGATTCGCTACTTTGTAGTAGAGGGCATAGCGGCGGTAAGCATGGACCAGCTTCTCCCAGAAGGTGGTGTGTATTAATGCTGAAAGATCGGACACATCACACTCATCAGCTATTAGCTTCGACGTAGAGGGTTGAGCGTGCTCGGCTTCTGAGTGTCATATGGCAGGTAGAGTTGCTTTCTGTGTTCGCTCATGGTAGGTGCCATCACCTAGATTTGTGTTACATTTGCCTCTTGGTTCTTCCCATGGCAGGGGCAATTCCTTTCGTTGTATCTCTCCCAGTGTGGCGATATACATGCTATAGCTGTCAGGATCTGGTCTTGTAAGGCTGTGAGGTTTACCGCTCGGCTCGGTTGAAGTTGACTGGATGGTTCTCGTGCCGGAGAGCCTATCGTCGGTTTCGAATTATTGTATTAGCAGTCGTCGTCATTACAAAATATCACCCGCAGTTCAGCATCTTGGCGATCCTCAGGTGGGGCGCTAGACCGGGAGACAGTATCCCAGCACGTATTTCCTGCTCTAATATGGCAGTCGTCTGCGACCTGAGCATTTAACTTCCCTCTTCCCATCGCGCAGTCGCTTCCGCATTCCCAATGTGCTCTGATAGAGTCATAATGGCTCTCTCTTGCCATATCTAAAGAGGTGGTAGAGAAATAGGCAATAGGGACGTCTTCCTTGTCGTCGGTAAGATTTTCTTCAAATCGTCTTTTGTCTCCCAATAGTTCTTCGTAGCCTTTCTCCTTGTAAATGCGGGAAAGCGTATCAGCTAAATGGTTAGTTGTCCCAGGTCTGTAGACTATCTTTGTATCAAACTTTCCAACCTCCATTTTCCAACGCATTTGGTTCCTGGTAGGTTCTTTTGCTTTCAAAATGTAGGAAAGGGGTTGGTGGTTGGTGACTATAGTGAATTTTCTTCCTAACAAGATATGTCCAAATGTTTTTAGTGCGTCTGTGATTCTTTTTTTTTTTTCTTTTCCCTACGTTTTTCGTGTGATTTAGGCGGTGCAAAGAAGGAATATGCAGCTCGCGCGATGAAACCTCAAAAACCCCCACCTAGGCCAGGCCCTCCCGAGCTGTCAGAAAACCCTCAAGAGGTATAAAAACGAACCCCGGAAAGCCACCGCTCCCCTGCCATGAACCAATAAACCGCCACAAGAACGCCCTGAAATCCAAAAGAAACAACCCGACAGTGAACACCCAAAACCCTACATGTGAAAAACAACCCCTCATATCCAACCCTAGCTGTGTCCACGCCCTTGAACCAGAACTAGTCAGTACTAAGGGCCCCGGATGTACCGAGGGGGAGGTGCTGGGGGAAGGTAAGAGAGTAGTAGACCAATGCAGGTGGCAGAGGTGTGTGGCAGGTCGAATCAGGGACCCCAGCCTTCTTGGCAAGCAAGATAAGCAGGAGTATGATGCCAGTGGGGTTTGAAAGGAGGCAGTACGGTGCCAGCCGGTAGCAGTTGTTCAGGGTAGAAGCCAGGAGGAGCAGGAAGGTAGTAGGGTACCAGTCAGAGGATCCCAAGGCCAAGCGGGTCGGCAGAGGGAGGGAAAATCCGTGTTGAAGTAACGGAACCAAGGTGGAGGAGGAGGGGGGGCAGTTGGGTGCTAGCCGATCCCATGGGGGAGAGGAGTGGAAGGGTAGACCCAGGCGTGATCCAACTATCGGAAACGTGTTCGTGTCCATCTAGGCGGTTCTCAAACACCCTGACACATGCAGGTTTATTACCGCTTGTCGCATGTAGTCCCTTTATTCTCTGAGAGGAAGCGTCACTAAGTGGGAGGAATACCACCACCAGGATGTGTGAAGGGACGGGAAGTGGCGAAATCGACTATGGCCTCTGGGGAAAACCCCTGAGGGGATTCCCAGGTTTCCGCTTACCGCAAACTGTATTCCCAGCCATCAGAAGGATCAAGAATGGGCATACGCGACCGTGGTGATGCTAAGCGAGGTGCGAAACACAAGTGGGGAAGTGTGGAGAAACAACATCTTAAGATGCTGAAATGGCGTAGGAGGAGTGGCCTTGAGGGTAAACCTCAAGAGAGAACACTAATGATGATGCCCGAAGGCAAGGAAGTGATGAAAGTGATGGCCAGCACCCGCCAAGGGGGAGGGTGCGGGACCGGAAAAGTGATGATAGTTTCTCTGGTGTTGAGTCGTTCCCGATTAGGAAGTAAATTTCAATGACCGCAGTTGTAACGGGTGGGGAGGATGTAGTGCTTCCGTGATTGCAACCCCTTCTTTGTCAGTAGTACCATAATTGCTTTGTGCACTGTTGAACATTCGGCTATGGAGTGCTGCTTGTCTTGCTGTGCCAGGTGTTGGTCCCTGCCCAACCCAAGATCATACCCCTATCTCGCTTGCATCCGTGAACAACCTTATCGGGTGCGTGTTCTTATTTGGAATAGGTTTCAGGTCCTAGTTTTGCTTGATTAACGCCTGGTTACTCGCAAACGCTTGTTTATGGGTAGCGGTCCACACAAATTGTGCACCTCCTGTTAGGTCCGTTAAGGGTACTGTAACTGATTCATGGTGTGGTGAGAACTGTGAGATATATTTTACCAATCCCAGGAAGCGTGGTAATTGTGTCTTCTTCTTTGGCATTATAACCTGCCTGGGCCGGGGCTCAGTCAGGTGTTTGATAGGGTTTTCGGTAGGCAGTCCAGGTACAAAAGAGTAGCTACAAGGGGAGCCCCACGGAGGCTTTGAGGAGGTTGTAAACTAGATAGAGTCCTTAAGATCGCAATAAAGAAGTGACTATTCGACCGAATATATTCTGAATACTATCTGTCGAAGTTTGTTCTTCCGTAGCCACACTTGCTCCGTGTTCAAATACATGTTTTCTTGCTCGTTGAGCATTAACTAAACTAAGTATCAAGCGATACTTTGCAACAAAACATAAAACATACTAAGTATCAAACCATACTCAAAGCAAAACATAAAACATACTAAGTATCAAACGATACTTAAAACAACAAGTAAAACAAAGTAAGTATCAAACGATACTTAAAACAAAACATAAAACATACTAAGTATCAAATGATACTTAAAACAACCAGTAAAACAAAGTAAGTATCAAACGATACTTAAAACAAAACATAGAACATACTAAGTATCAAGCGATACTTAAAACCATAAGTAAAACAAACTAAGTATCAAATGACACTTAAAACAAAACATAAAACATACTAAGTATCAAGCGATACTTAAAACAACTAGTAAAACAAACCAAGTTATAAACGATACTTAAAACAAAACATAAAACATAACCCAGTACCCGTACCAGTTACACCCCCAAAAACAAAACCAAGTTTCACAAAACAAAACTAAAAACAAGTACAATAAGCCAAACAATTTGCCGCCAATACAGGTATCATGTGCAGGATCCCAGTTCCCGTAACACATCCTGCAAGTATATTCATGGTAGTAGACCCGCTCTACCATATTCTTTATCAGGTGTATCACGGATCAACCGTCCCTCCTCCAAGGTGAACATCCACCTGCTCGCACCCCTCACAGCAGAAAACAAAAATTGGACGAAGCCGGTGCATCGAGTTTCTAATTTCTTGGTTTATCAGAGACCTGCGCCAGGCAAAAGAGGCACGACGAGAAAGGCAGAGGAAATCGGAAAATTGCATTGTCGTTGGGGGTACAAGTTAGTTGATTTTTCCCCATGCTGGTCCGTCCACTAGTAAGAAAACCATCCTCTCGCTTCTTCCAAGCTTTGTTTTTCTTCCTCAGTTGCTTCCCAACTGTGGCTGCCTGTCGAATCGTATTCGCTGTCCAAGTATGGCGCCCAGAAACTGTTATCTTCATCGTCAACTTCCATGGCTTCGATGATGTCTGGTAATGCCGGCATCCATGATGGTCTGATGAAGTTCGTTTCCACTTGGCGGTGGACTCCGGGTCTGTTTTTGTTCCACCAGTCCTTTACTTTTTCTTTTGCGTAATCCAAACATTCCTCTGGTTGCCAGCTCTCCTCCGACGGCGGGTAGCTCTTCCATCCTACCTAGAATTGGTTCTTTTCATAGCGTACTCGGTGGTCCTTAACCTGTTCCACCTCCCATTCCTTCTCGTCTTGTACTAGAATTGGTGGTGGGCTTGGATGGGATCGTCCAGGAAACCGGTTGTTATCGTTGGGATGATATTTCTCCACCACCGAACATTGGAAAGTGCTTGTTTCTTTTCTGAACTGTCGTGACCCTACCGCTACCATGTAGTTCGCGGTGAAATCATCGTATTGTAGTACCTTGCAAGGACCACGCCTGTGCAGTTATAGCTTCTTGCTTCTCACAGAGGTTGTAGCTAGTTGGTCCGCTAGTACCATTAGGTATTCGCCAACCTTTATCAGGGTATGGTGCCTTCTTAGTTTCTTTGCCGCAAGGTGTTGTCTCATCCATGCTTACTTAACCGCTCGGCATGTCGTATTTTGAAGCGATTGGTGTCGGTTAAGGTACTCCTCTGTGGACGGCACTGATGAGTTCCTTAACCTTATCAAAATAAGAAGGGGGTAGTCTATTCCGAAAACCGCTTTGTAGTGGGACATGCCCAACGTTCCCCTAAATCCTGCGTCGAGGTATGCCGCTGTTTCTGGTTGCGCTTGTACCCAATCGTTCTGTCTTTCGTTTATCACCTTGTGTAGAGCTGTTTTGATGTCCTTAATATTTTGTTCTGCCTGACCATTTGTTTCATGGTGTTTCCGGGTGCAAGTGATGTGCTCTATGCCAAGCCAGGCCATAGTTTGTCTCCAGAAATGTCCTTTAAATCGCGCATCATTGTCCGTAAGCAGTGAGATAGGTAATCCAAAGGGTGTGAAAACTTGGTCTTGAAGAAGTTGTAAGACTTCTATTGCTTTGACTTCCGCCGTCGTTGGTAATAACTATATGGAATCAGTACACCGGTCAATTACCACAAGTATGTAGTCTTTTCCTAGCGAGGAGTTGAAAGGTCCGGCGAAATCCATAGTGTAGGAGGTGAATATCTTGTCTGATGGTGGCATTTGCTTGAATGACCCCATGGGTGGTGTTGTTTTATCCTGATTCATCTGGCAGAGGTCACACTTCCCAACGTAGTCTTTGAAATGGCGTGTCATTTCTGGACAATAGATGTAGTTTGTAGCATAGCGTAGGTTCCGGTCCGCCGAATGGTGTCCTTTTCAGTGTCTTTCGTCAATTACTGTTTCCCTTAGTGTCCCGTCATTTACAGCATCTCCTCTAGGGACATGAAGGTAGTTTTCTTCTTCTCGTGTGGTGACGTAGAGTAATCCTCGCCAAATTCGGTAGTCTTCCAATCCCTCGGTTGATGAGTGGTCAAGGTTCGCTTCATTTCGGTAGTGGGCATCGTGGCGGTAAGCGTGGTCCAGCTTCGCCCGCAATGTGGTCTGTATCATGGCTGAATCATCTGCCACATCACGCTTATCGGCTATTAGTTCAGATCTGCAGGGTTGATTGTCCTCGTCTTCTGTCGTGTCGTATTGCTGGAACAGTTGCCTTCTGTGTTCGCTCACGGTTGGTGGCATGACCGATATCTGTGTTTCATTTGCCTCTGGGATCATCCCATGGCGGGGGTAATTCCTTTCGTTGCATTTGTGCCAGTGTGGTGATATACATGCCATAGCTGTTTGAATCTGGTCCCGTAGTGCTGTGAGGTTCACCGCTCGGCTCGGTTGCGGTTGACTGGATGGTTCTCGTGCCAGAGAGTCTACGGTCGGTTTCGAATTATGGTATTGGCAACCGTCTTTATTACAAAATATCTCGTGGAGTTCCGCATACTGGCGATCCTCGGGCGTGGTGCTAGGCTGGGAGACGGTCTCTCCCCTTGTATTTCTAGCGCTGATATGGCAGTCGTCTGTAACCTGGGCATTCAGCTTCCATCGTACCATCGAGCAGTTGCTCCCGCATTCCCAGTTTGCTCCGATGGAGTCATAATGGCTCTTACTTGCCATATCAAAACAAGGGGTAGAGAAGTAGGCAATAAGGACGTCTTCCTCGTCGTCTGTAAGATTTTCTTGGAATCGGCTTTCGTTTCCAAATGGTTCTTTGTGGCCTTGCTCCTCGTAAATGCGGGAAAGTGCGTCAGCTAAATAGTTAGTTGTCACTGGCCTGTAGACTATTTTTGTATCAAACTTTCCAACATCCATTTTCCAGCGCATCTGTTTTCTAGTTGGTTCTCTTGCTTTCAGAAGGTAGGAAAGGGGTTGGTGGTCGGTGACTATAGTGAATTTTCTTCCTAACAAGATGTGTCCAAAGGCTTTTAGTGCCTCTGTGATTGCCACCGGTTCTTTGTCCGTAGTACCATAATTGCTTTGCGCATTGCTGAACTTTCGGCTGTGGAGTGCTGCCGGTCATGCTATTTCAAATGCTGGTCACTGCCCAACCCAAGATCCAACTCCAATCTCGCTTGCGCCAGTAAACAACCATATTGGTTCCTTGTTTTCATTGGAAATAGGTTTCATAACCTTGTTTTGTTCAATTAATGCCTTCGTATTCGCAAACGCTTGATTATGGGTAGCGGTACACACAAACTCCGCTCCTCCTGTTAGGTCCGTTAAGGGTGCTGTAACTGTTGCATGGTGTGGTAAAAACTGTGAGATGTAGTTTACCAATCCCAAGAAGTGCTGTAACTGTGTCTTAGTCTTTGGCGTCTCCCATTCTTCGATTTTTGCTACCTTCTCAGCGGCAGCTCGGATCCCCTTATCATCTATATCATGTCCCGGAACCACTATTCTGTTGGCGAACAGGTGTGACTTCTACCTACTGGCGAAGAATTTCCGGTTCCTCCAGCGTTCACATACCTCCTTAATGTCGAGTAGGTGCTCTTCATCCGAATTTGAGAAAATCATAATGTCGTCTATGTAAACCCAGACACATTTCCCAAGAAGGTCACGCATTAGGATTTCCATAACTCGCATAAACGTAGCGGGGGCATTTCTGTCTCCTTGTAACCTGACTCGCCTACCCAAGCTCCCGAGTGGTATTTTGAAAGTATTATACTTCCCGTCTTCCTCTAACACGCGTGTCGGAAAATAAGCATCGCTTAGGTCTATCCAGCTCCTGAAACACGCTCTACCGCAGGCATTCAGGATTTGCTTTTGGTGCGGAATTTTTACATCATACTTAATCGTCTTGTCTTTTCGTCCGGTTAGATCAACCAGCAGCCTCAACCTCCCATCAGGTTTTGGTTTGACTAACAGGGGTGCCGCTCCGGACGCTACACTTCTGTAAATTACCCCTTCCTGTAATGGTTTGTTGATCCAACCTTGGAGTTGCGGTAGATCCTGCTTTGGTACCGTGTATGTTGGTAGTGTTTTTATCGCTCTGTGATCCTTGATGGTTATATAGTGTTCAACCTCCCGGACAGGTGGTAAGGTTGTTAGTACAATCTCCGGGAATAGGTCCTCGTATTCTGTCATTAAATTTGCTTGGGTTGTCTCTGACACTTCTTCACGGACCATGGCGCTTGTTGGTTCACACCGGACCTTTCTCTTGTGTCTGGGGAACTCAATTGATGACTCGCCGCATCGTATTATCCCTCCATGCTTAACCAAAAACGACATGCCTAGCAGCGCATCATATTTTGCTAGGTTCCCTCCCAACATTGTATTATTGCTAGACACCCTCTTTCCAATTGAGATTGTTGCGTTGTATTGTTTTTGACTATTCGATCTTAATCCTTTCATGGCCATATGGACTGTAACTGGCTGTTTCATTTCTTCGGTAGGTATGCCAAATGTTGACACAAAAGTAGCGCTGTTGATGTCGCGCCCAATAGCTCCTGTATCAAACAGGACCTTCGCTTCCTTTTCATTTATTTGGATTTGTCCTGCCAGAGCTTGATTTGGCTTGATATCTAACGACTGTGTTCTATTACATGCAGGTGCTGTGTTGTAGGATTCTACCGTAGTGGATCCTATCCAGACTTCTGTTGATACGTCATCCTCGCACTGGGTTTGATTTACCGTGGTGTTGGAATTCTGCTTTCCTTTTCCCTTCTTCTTTTTGCTATAGCAATCCTTTGCCAGATGGCCAATTTTTCCACATTCATAACATGCTCGGGATTCCGGGTCTCGTTTGATTTCCCTCTTTCATCTGTCATCGTGCTCCGGTCTCCTTTTTTTGAACTGTTTCTTTCGTCCATTCTTGGTTTCCTTCTTAAACGCTGCTGATTTTTGATGGTATCCTCCCGTGTTTCTTCGTGTAGAATCATATCCTACTGCTCTTTCAAAGATTTCTTCAAAGTCATCTTCCTCTCCAGTCCAGAGTTCAACCGGTTTGCGCAATGACTTGTACATGCTATTGAAAAACCGCCGCTTGAAGGTAAATTCTGAGATGTAGTTCTTTGGTAATCGTCCTCGATAGGTAGCCAGGTCCGTGGCTCCTTCTGTTATGCGTCGTATGTTTCCATCCTCTACCTGAGATATAAATTGAAAAGTTGCGTACCATATGTGGTTGTTCAGGGATGACTTGGACCGTATTTCTAGGGCATCGATCAGTTCTCGGCCCGTCAGATCCTCGTTTTCGTCAGCTGCCTGGATGTAGACTTCCTGGGCTCTCCCAGCTGTAAAAGAAACGACGTAGTGTACATTCCTTGGACCTCTTAGTGGTACCTGGTGAATCCGCAGGTAGGTGGTTACCGTCCTTGCCCATCAATCGAATGCCTCTGGTTCCAGGTCTTTTCCTTCACCTGTGAACGCTTTAGGTTGTAGTATCTTTATTCTGAGCTTTGGCATAGCCTGTGGGTCTGGTAGCGCCGTATCTGAACCTTCCGGTGGGTCTGGAGGATTTTCCGGTGGCGGCCCACTGGCTCCCTGTCCTCGTCCTGCCATACTTCCTTCGCTGGATTCAATGGTCACGCTGGAATCAATTGAGTGCGTGGGGCTAGGTGGTGGGAGTATGGGCTTTTGTGGCGTAGATGGAAACCCGCCGGGGGTTGCCTGTGTGCGCGAGCGCAGCCCTTCCGTTTCTTGGGCTAACTGTAGCGCTACCTCGTCGATTTCTGTAACTGTTGTGCCTTCCCTGGTCTTCTTTGGTCCCTTGGGCTGTGTAAGGCCGTCTCTAGGTAGCTGCTTTCCTGACCTCGTAGTCAGGAACTGCTTAATTTTGGAAGTTTCCTAACCAGGCCGATGCCAGATTTCCAACTATTAATTGTCGTTATTGAAGGTAAAAAAATGTAACCTGCCTGGGCCGGGGCTCAGTCAGGTGTTCGATAGGGTTCTCGGTAGGGGGCCAAGTTACAGAAAAGTAGCTACAAGGAGCGCCTAAGTGAGGCTTCGAGGAGGTTGTAAACTAGATAGAGTCTTTAAGATCGCAATAAAGAAGTAATTGTTCAACCGAGTATATTCTGAATACTATCTGTCGAAGTCTGCTCTTGGAAAGCCAGACTTGCTCTGTGTTTAAATATATGTTTTCTTAGTCGTTGAGCATCAAGTAAACTAAGTATCAAGCGATACTTTGAAACAAAAGATAAAACATACTAAGTATCAAACAATACTTAAAACAAAACATAAAACATACTAAGTATTAAGCGATACTTAAAACAGCAAGTAAAACAAACTAAGTATCTAACGATACTTAAAACGAAACATAAAACATACAAAGTATCAAGCGATACTTAAAACAACTAGTAAAACAAACTAAGTATCAAACGATACTTAAAACAAAACATAAAACATACAAAGTATCAAGCGATACTTAAAACAACAAGTAAAACAAACTAAGTATCAAACGATACTTAAAACAAAACATAAAACATAACCTAGTACCCGTACCGGTTACAGGCATTTCCCATTCCTCCATCTTTGCTACCTTCTCAGGGGCAGCCAGGATCCCTTCATCATCTACCACATTTGCCGGAACTACTATTATGTTGGCTAACAGGTATGACTTCTTCCTACTGGCAAAGAATTTCTCGTTCCTAAATCGCTCACATACCTCCTTAATGTGCGGTAGGTTTTCCTTTCCCTAATTTGAGAAAAACGTAATGTCGTCTATGTAAACGCGGACGCATTTTCCAAGAAGGTCGCTCATTTGAGTTTCCATTACTCGCATAAACGTGGCTGGCACATTGATTTCTCCTTGTAACATGACTCCGCTAGTGCAACTTACGAATGTTGTTTTGAAAGTATTATAGTTCTTGTCTTAAACCCATACTCATGTCCGGAAGTAGGCATCGCTTAGGTCTATCTTGCTCCTGCAACTCGCTCTAGCGATGGCGTTTAGTATTTGCTTCTGGTTTGGAATTAGTACATCATCCTTAATTGTGGTATTGTTTCGTACTGTGATCAATCAGTAGCCTCAACCTTCCATCAGGTTTTGGTTGGACAAACAGAGATTCCGCTCCTGGCGCTATTCTTCTGTAAATTACCCCTTGCTGCAAACCTTTGATGATTCAATCTCGCAGTTTCGGTAGATACTGTTCTGATACCGTGTATGTTGGTAGTGTCTTTATCGCTTGGTGATCCTTGATAGCTATATGGTGTCCAACTTCCCGGACAGGTGGTAAGGGTGTTGGCACAATCTCCGCGAATACGTCCTCGCATTCTGTCATTAAGTTCGCTTAGGTTGACTCTTACACTGCTACACAGACCATAGCGCATATTATTACACATCGGACCTTAATCTTTTGTCTAGAGAACTCAATAGATAACTAGTCGCATCGTATTATCCCTCCATCCCTAACCAAAAATGGCTTGCCTAGCAATGCATCATATTTTACTAGGTTTCCAACCAACATCGTATTATTGCTGGACACCATCTTTCCAATTGAGATGGTAGGGTTCCATTTTTTTTGGATGTTCAATCTTGATCCTTTCAGGGCCATGTGGACTTTGACTGGCTGTTTCATTTCCTCAGTGGGTATGCCATATCTTGACACGAAGGTGGCACTGATCATGTCGCGCCCAATGGCCCCTGTGTTAAACAGAACCTTCGCTTCTTTTGTATTTATTTCGATTCGCTCTTCGGGAGCTTGTTTTCGCTGGATTCCTAACAATTGTGTCTTATTGCATGCTGTTGCTGTGTTGTAGCATTCTACCCTAGCGCAACCTACTCAGACCTCGGTTGTTCCGTCGGCCCCGCACTGGGTTTGGTTAATGGATGTGTTCGGATTCTGCTTTCCTTTGCCTTTCTACTTTTTGCAGTAGCAATCGTTTGCGAGATGACCCGTCTTTCAACATTCATAATATGCTTGGGATCCCGTGTCTTGTTTTATATTCTTCTTTCGTTTGTCATCATTCTGCGATTGCCATTCTTACAACTGTTTTTGCCTCCCTTCTTGGTGTCCTTCTTAAACGCTGCGGACCTTTTATGGTATACAGCAGCGTTTCTTCGTAAAGAATCACATCCTTCAGGTCTTTCAATGATTTCTTCCATGTCGTCTTCCGCTGCTGTATGCGGCTCAATCATTTCGTGCAATGACATATGCATGCTATCGAAAAACCGCGGCTTGAAAGGGTATCCCGTAATATAGCTTTTTTGGCAATCGTCCTTGATAGGTAGCCAGGTCTGTGGCTACCTCTGTTATACGTCGTACCTTTCCATCCTCCACCTGCGATATGAATTGCAAAATTTCGTATAATCTGTTGTTGTTCTGCGATGACTTGTACCGTGTTTCTCGGACATCAAGCAGTTCTCGGCCCCTTGGATCCTCATTTTGGTCGCCTGCCTGGCAGTAGACATCCTGGGCTCTCCCGGCCGCAAGAAACCCGACGCAGTGTCCATTTCTTGGAGCTCTTAGTGGTACCTGGTGAATTCGCATGTACGTGGTTACTGTTCTTACCCATCTATCGAATGCCCCTGGTTCCAGGTCTTTCCCTTCCCCTTTGAGCGCTTTAGGTTGTGGTATCTTTATACTGAGCTTTAACATAGCCTGTAGGTCGGGTGGCGCCACATCTGAGTCCTCTGGTGGGTCTGGAGGATTTTCCTGTGGCGATCCACTGGCTCCCTGTCCTCGTCCTGCCATACTTCCGTCAATGGACTCACTAGTCTCACAGGAATCAGTTGCGTGCGTGGGCCTAGGTGGTGGGAGTATGGGCTTTTGTGGTGTAGAAGGAAACCCGCCGGGGGTTGCTTGTGTACGCGAACTTTGCTCTTCCGTCTCTTTGGCTAGCGGTTGCGCTTCCTCGTCACTTTCTGTAACTGTTGTGCCTCTCCTGGGTTTCATTGATCCTGTAGGCTGGGTGAGGCGGTCTATAGGTAGCTCTTTTCCTCACATCGTAGTCAGGAACTCCTCAATTTTGATGGTTTCTCAACCTCGCTAGTGCCAGATTGTCAATTATCAATACTTGGTATTGAAGTTAACAAATATACTAAAACGATGAATCTCAGCGAATCTTCCAACAAGAAATTGTTGATGCGGTAGCCAACTGGGTGTGAGGACAATACAGGTGCTTCAAGCAACTGGTTGTCAACCTGCAAGCCAGTAACAGTAGGGTCCATGCCTTAGAGCGGGCAGTCAAGGAAGGTCACCATATGGATGCCCAAAACGATGTCATCGTGACAGTCCCAACTCCGATGCCGCAGGAATCTAGGTTACACTTCGCGGAGCCATTGATGCAGATTCTGCAGGACCCGGAATATCAAGGGATGTTAACGGAGGCAGGTGGAGTCTTGGCTTCAGGCCAGAGCTAAAGGGCACTCTCGGCTGAGCCCTTACTTCACCCCTTTGTTGAGCCAGTGGCAGTAGCTTTATCGTTGACCATGACTAGGAAAAGCTCCACCCGTACTCCCCGTCCGGCTATGGGTTCAAAGCACTCGAGAGTCGGGAAACAGTGAAAGACTTCGCCGGCACCTGGTGGTAATGCACCGAAGCCACGTGCTCCAAAGACGAACCCTACCGTCCCAGTTATTCCCCCTCCAGCTCCTTGAAGTGATGATGCACCATCACTGATCACACAGAAGCCCACGTGGGCACCTCCACCACTGACTCCTGCGGCACCAGTCAAGTGAATCGGAGTGGGCCTGTTCGGCTCAACGGGCGGGGCTTTGTTCCCTCCACCACGTTCGGTAGAGGTATATCCAGCCATTACTCTGGAGCGACCACACACCTCCGGTGGCTTGGCTGGGTTTCGGCAAGTAACACCAAGGACAGGTCCATGTGAACTTCAATGTAGCATAGATCACCTTTCACCAGAGGGTAGTGTTCGGTATCTGCATCACTTTCCTTGTACCAGGCGTCGTGATGAGCCTGTAGTACGCCCTGATTACTCTTCAGAGACTCCCGCACCCCAGCCCCCAGCCCCACCTCCTCAACCAAGACCACCAAGTGTCGGTTTTGTAGGCGAAGAGGACATGTGGGACCACCGAGGGATCCCGATTCTTGCGAGGCTTTTGTAGAATATCTGTTGGGTTTAGGTATGGGAACAGCGATTGATACCCCTTGTACCCCGATACCTCCTCCTCCACCCGAGAACCCTGAACAACCTCCAGGGGTAACACCCAAGCTGGAGATCAGGGGGGTGAAGAAGAATCCTTTGATGGATACAATCGTCCTTGGGAGACCCACAGTAGAAATACTGGTGGCAATGGTGGTGGGAATGCTCCCCCACCTGGTGGAAATGTCGGCGCTGGGGGGAATCCGGGTGATTCCAGTTCCTCTGATAGCTCTGGCGATGATGCCGACTCCCTACCTGATCTTGCCCCATTCTTGGGACGGCGAAAGCCCAACTGGAATCAGGCCAAACATAGGAGATATGACCGTCGGTTGGCTAGGTTAGCTGCCTTCATTGGAAGAACGAGTGGGTAATCCTCTCGTAACGCCAGTGGGTCCTCTGCATCAGTAAGGCCCAAGAAGCGGGAAAAGTTAAGTGACATAACAGCTTTCAAAGGAGACACTACCGACACCAAACGGTTTCTCACGGACATCGAAGTGCAATTCGCTTATTTCCAGAAGTCCGGTTTGAACTATAGGGATCCGATTGGCTTCGTCGTTCCACTCTTGGAGAATGCAGCCAAGAACTGGTATTTAGGTATCCTCATTAAGTCAGTGGGGATGAAGTGATGCGGATGGGTATCATCTTCAACCTTGACAATGAGCTGCGAACCTGGGCAGGATTCTGCACACGGCTTGAAACCAGTTTTGGTGGGCATGAAGATCATGATCGCAACCTTGTTGAATGGATGCGTTGGTCTATGAATACTGGAAAGGTTGACAAGTACCTCGATAAAGTGGTTGACCTTGCGGCCAGCCTCGAATACACTGATTCAAAGCAAATAATAGATAAGGTTCGGATAGGGATCACTTCTGAGTGGCGAAACGCATGGGCGTTAAAACAAGCACATCCTACCGAAGCCGGTGCATATATCGATCTACTTCGTAAAGTTGGCCATACCGTTTCCGGACAACGCTACCTTTGGTAAAATGGTTGCCAAAGACCATGGCGGTTCAAGCAATGACAAGGCTAGCGAGAAGGGCTCGTCCTCCAAGAAGCAGCGGAAAAAGGAGAAGGGTTGGGTAAGTCAAAATCCCAACCCTCCCACACAATTAAGTCCCCTAAGTTTGGAGAATCCGCGTATGCTATCGCTCATAAGGGCATTCCGGAAAACCTAACTGAAAAACAGCGCAAGTCTGGGCAGTGCTCTAAATGCCGGCAGCCAGGCCACTTCTGGCGGAAATGCACCTCGTCTTCCCCTGTTGTTCATTCAGCAAAGGCAAAAAATAAGCGGTCTGCTAACAAGGCAGGTCTTCAAGAGGCTCAGGCTAGCAAGGTTAAACACATTGAAGCTGCTCCTTCGTCAGCTGGCGATGAGAAACTCCTTGAAGTACGTCAAGCCTCCCCGCAGATCATGGAGGTTGATACGGAGGAATCGGACTAAGGTAAGTCTGTCGTCAAGGACAAACGAAATTACAAGAAACTAATGAGCCTCTAGGAAGGAAGGGGCTGGTCATTGGATTACCGGGAACAAGGCGAGAATCCGGGAGGAATCTTGGTTATGTTAGATGTTCTGGGTCGCGTTTCTTTATTTCTTTTGTCATGGGTTTTCCTTTTCGAATCAAGGTTATTGGTTTTCCTTATGCGTTCGTGTTACTAGGAGAGTTTCCATGGTTATGTATTGTTTTTGTTCTTAAACGTTTACTACGTCAAGCAGTACTTGATAAAGCAATCAAAGTTGATTTCCAGTTTACCTGAGGAGGGTTTAATACTCGAAATCATGCAGGCGTGATAGTAAACATTTCTAGCTATTTATATTATTATTAAATTTTCACGACCCGTCGTGGCCGCCCTGGTGTCGAAATGCAACCGATACTACCAGCAAAATGGTTAATGAGTTGAGACCTACAAAGCGATTGAGGGTAAAAGACCCTCCAAAACATACTAAGTCTATCCGTGTCAAGGTCCGACTTCAATGAAAACTTGGAGGAAGGAAGAATACTGCGGAGGCTACACTCTTACTAGATAGTGGTGCTACAGGCCCAGTCCTTAGTACTCGCTAGGTTAATGAAACCCAAACGCCATGTGTGCGGTGAACCGTATCTTGTCCAATCTCAGATGCGAGTGGAAACCACATACCCAGATCGGGTATCCACTACACCAAGGAGGTGAAAATGCGTATTGGAGACCACATGCATAAGATGCGATTTGAAGTCGCAGACATGTGCAACTCAAAGTTTGATGGATACTTCCCAATGTCATTGTCACAAGACCGTAATCCAGATATTGACTGGAAACAAGGTATTCTGACGTGGAGATCAGAATATTGCAAGGCACATTGTTTGGGTCCCAAAAGACGTCTACAATTCATAACCGAAGAGGAAATGTTAGCCGAGGATGATAGTTTAATTTACCTCTCAGGGATGGCACAGTTCACAGATGAGGACGGGGGAGATATTAGGCTAAAGCTCCTACCTGGGTATCAGGACTGTGGGGATATCTTTAGCCAACCGCGGATTGAATCCTTACCGGAGCATTCAAAGTATGATCACAAGATTGAGCTACTTCCGGATACAGCTCCGCCGTTCGGACAGATTTATCCCTTATCAGAAAAGGAGCTTAAGGTCCTCAGCCAGTACCTCGCTTAGATGCTACCTATGGGAAAGATAAGGAGGTCAAGCTCTCCTGCCGCAACGCCAATCCTTTTTGTACCAAAGCCCGATGGTACATTACGGTTATGTATAGATTACTGTGGGCTAAACAAGATAACGGTAAAGAACAGATACCCTCTGCCGTTAATGAATGAGCTCCGAGACAGACTGGGAAAAGCACCAGTGTTCACCAAGTTGGACCTCAAGAATGGATACTACCTTCTGCGAATGGCGGAAGGAGAGGAATGGAAGACACCATTCCGATGCCGGTATAGATGATATGAATAAACCGTGATGCCTTTTGGCTTATGCAACGTTCCGGCAACTTTCCAAGGCATGATCAATGAGGTCTTCAGGGACCTATTAGATGAAGGCGTCATCGCCTATATGGATGATATATTGATCTACTCTGAGACAATGGAAGACCATGTCTCCCTAGTCCGTAGAGTAATGGAAAGGCTTAGGAAAGCACGCTAATGCGTTAGTATAAAGAAATCAACCTTCCCTCGCAGAGAGGTTAAATTTCTCAGATATATGATATCTGATCGCGGAATATCCATGACCGAGGCAAAGGTAGCCGAACTTGAGAAATGGCTACCACCAAATAGTGTCCGTGAGGGCCAGAGCTTTATGGGATTTGCAAACTTCTACCGTAGGTTCATCGAAGGTTTCGGCAAGATTGCAAAACCTCTCACCGACCTGACAAAGAAGGATATCAAATTCCATAGGACGCCAGCATCTCAGGAGGCCGTTGATTTTTTGAAAGAAAAATTTACAACAGGGCCTATATTAGTACACTTTGACCTGGACGTCAGACAAAGCTGGAGACCGACGCTAGTGACTTTGGTTCAGGGGCCATATTGTCACAGCTGTGTGAGGACGATAAATGGCATCCGGTAGCCTTTCATAGTTGGAAGTTCTCCCCAGCGGATATAAATTACGATGTCCATGATAAAGAAATGACCGCGATCGTGGCTGCATTCAAGGAATGGGATCATTTACTACGGTCGGTAGCGAATCAGGTTACCATTTACACTGATCATAAGATCTTGGAATATTTTAACAGTCCCAACATTCTCAACCGTAGGCAACATCGCTAGGCTGAGTTCTTACAACTGTTCAACTTCCGCGTGGTATACCGTGAAGGAACGTTGAATGAATAGGCTGATGCACTGTCTAGGCGTAGGGACTACCGCCTCGAAGGGGGGGGTAATTCTCAATCAAATTCGGTGCAAAGCTTTTTTCGCCCTGGGCAATGGGTAGTGCAACAGGAGCGGGACATCTTGGGACCACAGTTGTTGCAAGCGTGCCAAGGATTCCGGTTACAATCCACGTTGCTAGAGCGACTCAGGCAGGTTGCATCAAAAGACCAGGAATACCTGAAGATCATTGATTCGGTTAAGGAAGAATCCAAGTGAGTTGATCCTAACCTTACGATTGAGAAGGACCTACTCCTTTACAAGAACCCTTGGTACATACCTGCGGATAAGGGGTTAAAAGGTACAATCATGGAGGCTGAACATGATTCTCGCTTAGCGGGACACTTTGGGACATATAAGACTATGGAAAGAGTTAGGGGAAACTTCTACTGGCCAAGGATGGATGATTATATCACATAATATGTTCCCACATGTGATATATGCCAGCGCAGTAAGACTGCACGACACCAGAAGTTTGGACTACTCAAACCTATAGAGGTACCGCTACGACCATGGAAGGCGATTTCTATGGACTTCATTGTGGCATTACCGGAGTCAAAAGGGTACAGGAAAATCTGGGTCATAGTAGACAGGTTCTCGAAGATGGCTCATATATACCTTTGGCAATGGAAGTATCTATAGGCGACTTGGCACTTATGTTCCTGAAGGAGGTTTGGCGATTTCAGGGTCGACCGGAGAGTATCATATCGGATCGTGATAGCCGATTTACCTCTGAGTTTTGGACTAGCTTAATGAAATTGCTAAGGGTTGAGCTATATGTTTCCACGGCTTTCCACTCTGAAACTGATGGGCAGACTGAAAGGGTAAACCAGACTTTGGACCAATACATGCGGAGTTATTGTTCCTACCAGCAGGACAACTGGGCAGAGCTACTTCCCTTGGCGGAATATGCTTCTAACACTTCAACGTCGGAATCGACTAAGGGGTCTCCCTTTGAGATCAATTATGGGTTTAATCCAGAAGCAAATTGGTCCCAGTCCGTATCAGAAAGTCAAAGTATACACCCAAGCAGCGAGCTATTAGTTAAGGATTGGGAAGAGACATGGATGGAAATTCGAGATACTTTACATAAGGCTCAAGAGAGGCAACGGAAGGGGCATGACCAGAAAAGATTTCCAGGGCCGGAGTATCCTACTTTGGAGGATGTTAATTCTGGTTGAGCCGAGAGGGCCGATCAAGTAATGTTGAATCGAAAAAACATACGTACAAAGCTACCGATGGAAAAACTTGATCACCCTATGTTTGAACCATTTGTGGTCTTACGAAAGGTTGGTTCAGCAGCTTATGAAACTCAACTCCCCCAGCGTTAGGGTATACATTCAGTTTTCAACGTTGGCCTCTTGGAACCATATAAGGAAGACACAACTGGCAGGCGTACAGTAAAGGTACCCATGCCCGATATAATAGATAATGAGCCTAGTTATGTTATTGAGACCATCCTTGACAGCCGTTGGTATGTGGGAGTTCGTCAGAAATTCCCCTAGCGATTTGTCCAATATTTGGTGGCTTGGAAGGGCTATGGTCCTGAGGATAACTCCTGGGAGCCGTATGGGATATTAGAGGGAACAGGTATACAAGCCCTCGTAGATTTCCATAAATGATACTCGTCGAAGCCTAGGGATCATAGGGCAGTAGACAGGGGAACTGGAAATAAACGAAAATGCTAGAGGCCGAGGACTGCCATAGAGAAGAGAGGGGTGATGTAACGACCCTGCTGGATCTTACAGTAGACTTAGTGTTATCCCATGCCGGAGCCCGGAAGAGTTACGGTTAGGCTAGTCAAGTAACTCTACCAAAGGTTTACCACGTGGACTAAGCAAATGGTAATGCTTAGACTGCGAACAAGAAAAGGTATACCGGGTAGGTAGGGAAAGTCTAGGCTGCGAGTTCGGAAGGTCTCCGCGAGTTCAGGCGAGTTACCCTGCCTAAGGCATGTAGTTACCCAACCTGTGGGAGTATAGTTACCCTACCTTGGTAAACAGGTTACCCTACTATTGGATAGAAGTTACCCTACCTTGAGCGTAAAAGGTTACGCGAAGTTTCAGGAAAAGTCATAGGATTGTTTGTTACGCAAGATTATATAGGAGGTTCAAATCGGAGCTCAAGCGGGTAGTCCGTTGTTGAGCTACCAAGTGAAGAAAATCTTGTCTTGAGCGAACATTGAGATATCTGAGTCCAACACCTCCCTCTGGCCCCAATGTACAGACAATGCGTCATGGGCCAAGTGTAGGGAAGTTGCTGGTTTACTAGTAAAAGCCTATGATTGAAGAGGGTGGTGTAATACTGTATACGTTTTAGCCGTCCTTCCGACCGGAAGCTGTTCGCAGGATATATGAGGTGGCATGGGGCGATTGACTGGTTACACGAGAAGTGATTCTCGAGTGCATACACCACCGATCCTTATAAGCCTACGGTGGTAGGTATGTAAGGTATACCGGAAGCCATAGAGGCCCCGTTTAAGTGGTAGACCTTAGACTCCCGCATGTCTCCGAAAGACTGTAAGATATCTGGAGGTTGTTAGCGAGCTCTAGAGCGTAGTAGTCTTGTCTTGATTGAGGTGTTTATCGTCAGTGGCTACAGGTAGCGCCTGCATAAGCCAATGGCTTAAGTGTCTCATCACGTGAATCTGTAGACCAACCTATCGGGTCGAAGACTGTAGAAGAAGATAGACTTGTCAAAGGTAATGGTTGTCTGCGAGACTTGCATAGACAAATACGAATGGGATAGTGAGCTCGATATTAGACTAGCTTATCAGTAACCTGTGAGTTCACCACTAAGAGGACAGCGATATGAAGAGTCCTCTCCTGCAGTTGATTGCATGTATCTGGATACTGCAGGAACACTTCACGTCGGATAATGAACTAGCAGAGCCGCCAAACATTCGCGGGAATGTTAGCCTGAGGCCCCTAGGAGATGGGCATGCTCGCGATGGTGGTAAGCTTTGGAGTGATGGAGAGGAGCTGGCAATATAATTCTACGTAGGTATATGCGAGACCTCTTCTCCTATGACGATCAACTATCTTCTCGAGAACTTATTCAGTAAAGCTGCGGCTTAACGATATTAAGTTTCACCGTTAAGGGTTTCTCTCTACATATTTGTTCTTCACTTTGCGTACGAAGAACCCTTCGATACGGCCGCATCCTTGGGATCCATCTTCCCACAGGGAGGCCCCGTTACAAAAACATACTAAGTATCAAATGATACTTACAACAAAACATAAAACTTACTAAGTATCAAACGATACTTAAAACAAAACAATAAAACATAACCTAGTAACTGTACTGGTTACAACTGCGGTACCCGGACTTCTTCATTCCCCACAAAGTCTATCTCAATGTTCTGCTGTGGCAAGGGAAGGAGATAATTAACTTGGAAAGATGTCTTTTAGGAGTTCTCTGCGCTAGATTGTGACAGCCAGACAGTGCACAGCATCTGCCCTTCAATGGAGCTCACCTCCGCATAAGGTCATTACTCGACTTCGGTTTGATGGCCCAATACCGTAGCCATCCACGAGAGGACTTAGGGTATCTTGAAGAATATCTCAATCGGTTCCACTGAACCACAGATATCTTCCTGGAGTTTTGAATATCCCAACGGACACAGAGGAACTTTGACCACAGATGGAAGGAGCTACAAAGCCAGAGGAAACAAGTCAAGAGATCACTCAGGAAATCTAAGCGACCTCCGGTACGGTGGCAGGATCGCAATGAAGGCTGCGACTAATGTATGGACTTGATTCATGCCGAATCTCATTTCAACTTTAGTAAGATGCATCTTCTTCGTCATTTCCGTGATTATGGGTACTGGTTTGGTAATATTGCGCCACGTTCTTCGGAGTTTGGCGAGCTGGCGCACAGGGAACTAATCAAGGGCGGATGGCGATGATCAATGAAGATACAGGGCGGCGAATCCTTCATCACTGCGGGCGACACCAGGGGATCCGGATTAGGCTTTTGACCCTAGATTCAGTACATGGTTGCGCAGGTGATATCTCAGCGGACCTTCTGAACCCTTTGCAAAGATGGAGTAGTTAATCTGGTCCGTTGACCTATCATAGGAAGCTGTGGGGACTTCTACCAAAGGTGGTTACGGATGATGATTTTTGCAACTTCTTGGCTATAGGAAGCGTGGCTATGTGTGTCAAGCTGATCCATTTCAGCCAGGACAGCCTGTCGGTGGAGCACTCCCTTCCCTCACAACCGTGAAGGCTGCGACTCTTTTCTGTAAAATATTTAATACAACTGGATATCCCAGTTCTTACGTTCCAAAAAAGCAATGTTCATGATGTCCACTGGGCATGATGTACAAGCACAAGGCTTCTCCGGAACCAGGCGAGTCGAAATCATTGGGTTTGGGTACAGGGTGGTGGGAAGAAAATGAATATCGCACTGTGGGGACGGCTTACGGGGCAACTCGTAGCACTCTTCAAGCTCCAACACTACAGGCACATGGATAGAGTCTACCAACTTGCCCGCGTTTAGATTTTGAACATGCTCAACTTTGGACGTCCATCCTAGCTATACCATTTTGTTATGGTTCAGGTGAGGTCAGACGTGCGAATGTTTACCCTGTTGGACATTGGCACCATCTTAGAACTAGCCCACCTAATCCCGTAGGAGGATCAGCGATGGCTCATCCAGAGCAGGATAGATTTAAGGACGTCCAAAGAGATATATCGCCTAATTTGATGCGGCCATGGCGGATCAACAAACTCAGCACGTTCCTCTCCATGGTTTATGCACGGGACTGAACCAGTACGAGATTTCCCGCGACTGATGAAAGAGAAAGCTGAGATTTAGCCTTATATTATTGCTCATCGGCCCCACAACAATGGCGTCGGACCAAATATCCTGTCTATAAATAAGGATTTCGACATTTCGTTTGTTGCGGCATGGCATTGGTGCGAGGTGGAGACCGCTTCAGGATGAACAGTTGAAGTTACGTAGGCTAATGTATAGTAAGATGGATGTAGGAGATAGAATAATTTCTCCTGCAAGTATCAATAGCCTTAACCTCCGTACCACGAGATACCCAAATAGAGGTAGATGATACACCCAGGGCCTGGGAGTGGTCTATACTCAGTACATGGTAGTTTGGTTAGAATACAGCCCCATATCCTAAGTAAATCTATTCTCGCTCAGGTTGCCAGAGTTGGGGATGTCGGAGAGCATCCTGACTTCGCGATAAGTTCTCATTGCCCATTGTAGCATCCTGATATCGCAATAAGCTTTCTGCGTACATTGTAGTGGCTTGCTCACGCCGCGCAGAGATAAATCTGATAAAGGTGTCAAGAGGTAGGACAAGGAAAGCGGCAGACAGGATGTCGCTGGGGGGGGCTTGCGACCTGAAAGAAATCCAGGGCACAAGAAGGCCGGTGGTGGCAACTCATGAAGCCCAGGATGCACATGGGCGTTACAACACAATGCGTGACGTACAAGACGCATAGGGCATAACAATCGAATGCCCTGCGTTAGGAGGCACTGCCCATATGTCCGGAGGCACTGCCCATGCATTAGAAGCAAGATTGATGTTTGCTGATGGTCTTGGGATCTGTAACCAGGTTCATTTCTTCTTGACTTCAGAGTGTTTATTTCCTCCATGCTTTAAGCACTTGAACTATGGCTAATACTCCTTTTTCATGTTTGTCATAATTGCATTTGGCTTTTGACCTTATCTTAGATCTGAATCTCGCTGGTTTTGATATTCCATCAGGGCCTGGTTGTCACCGTATTCCTCCACATACATAATTGCAAGCATCCGTTTCGATCATGATAGGAAGTTCCAGTCGGAAATGTTGAAATATTGATCCTGTGGTGAGTCTTTTTCTCAGATCATTAAATCCGCTCTGTTGTTTCTCTTTCCACTTTCATTGGGTATCTTTCTTGGTCCTTTCGTATTGGGGTTTACCTATTCTGCTAAATCCTTGGATGAATCTTCTGTAAAACTTGCAAAAGCCTAAGAAAGCTTGCACTCCTTTTACTTCGTTTGCTGGCTTCCAATCGTCTATTGCTGATAGCTGGAACTGGTCCCCTCTTACACCTTTGGGACTCACAATGAACTCCAATTTTTGGGTTTCTCGTGCATGGAATTCGTATTTCATAGCATTTACTCTGATTTTGGCATCTTGCAGGTCGTAAAGGATATTCCTTGCAACCTTTTAGTGTTATTCCCTAGTTCCAGGGTATATAAGTATGTCGTCTGTATGGATGATGCAATATATATCCGGAAATTGACTTAGATTGGTATTGATCCATCCCTGGAACGTCTCCCGCGCATTGGTTAATTTGAAAGACAAAACCACACATTCGTATAGTTTATATGATTTGCGAAATGCTGATTGCCATGCTTCTTCTTTGAGGATTCTGATATTTCGATAGACATCCTTAATATTCAACTTGGTATAATATTTCACTTCCCGAGTGGGTGGAGAGCAGCCTTGAGCAGAGGTAGTGAATATCGATCATTCTTGGATCGTGCGTTCAATCCTCCAAAGTCAATGCATAGTGGAAGTTTCCTATCTTGGTTTTGGACAAACAAGATAGGGGCTCCCCCTCATCATGATGAGGACGGATCCATCCTCTATCCAGGCTCTAATTTAGGTAATCTCTTCTAGCATTAAACCTTTGGTCATATAATGGGTTGAGTTTGATGAAGGGAGCTATTTTTCCTTCATCGAGCTCAATTCCATGGTCTTGTGGTCCACGTTCAGAAAGATGCCTGCGTTCCCCTTCTTCAAACATGTTGAAGAAGACCTTGTATTCTTAGGGGATTACTAGTTGCTGTAATTTAATCTTCTCCTTCTTTACTTCTTGTGGTACTACTAATCGGGTGCTAAGGGTAGAGGCTTCCGCTATTGTCGGTACATCATCTTCTGCGTCCTGTTTCTGGGTCCCTGTCGGTTCTGCTTGATGATACACTTTTGTGAACGTTTTTGCTGGCGTAAAATCTATATCCATACTTCTTCCTTGGATATTCGGCAAGGCGTTCGCTTGGGTACTTACAAATTCTTACGTATTTCTGCCTGTTTCGGGCAGCTTTTGCACTTCCATAAGTGTCCCGTGGTCAATTTTTCGATAATCATCTCTGCTCTCCGGCCCCGTTTGTTGATCTTATAGTCATCTTCTTTGAGGTTTATTAATAAAACCTGCACTTATACAAGATAATCTGCATCCATCAAGCCTGCAATTGTGGTAATGCCATGTTGCTGTAACATGGACTCCCTTTGGGTAGATGGATCCCAGGATGTGGCCGTACCAAAGATTTCTGGAAACAGAAAATGTGAAACAAATATGTAAGTGAGAAAATCTAAGTGGTAAAACTTAATATTGTACCCGCCGCTTTACTCAATAGGTTCTTGAGAAGATAGTTGATCTGCTAAGAAGAGGAGGTCTCGCATATACTCTTAGGAAATTATATTGCCAGGTCCTTGATCACAGGTAAGCTGGTCAGCATCGCGAGCATGTCCATGACCTCTGGGCCTCAGGCTAACATCCTTCTCAATAATAGCCAGCTCTCCTAGTTCATTATCCGGCGTGAAGTGTTCATGTACCATGCTGATAGATACATCCAGCTGCAAAAGACAACTCTTCACATCGTTGTCCTGTTAGGGGCCAACTAACAGGTTACTGATAGGCTGATCTTGTATCGAACTCATTGTGCTATACATATTTGTCTGTGCAAGTCCTGTAGTCTACCATTCAATGGTGCTACTGCGTTTAGCAAGTCTATCATCTTCTACAGTCTTTCGACATGATTGCTCAGTATACGGACTCCTATGGTGAGTTACTTAAGTCATTGGCTTATACCGACGCTACCAGTAGCCAATGGCGTTAAGTACCTCTATGAAGACCAGACTTCTGCAATTTAGTGTTCTCTAACAACAAGGCCTCGTTACGTGGCACTGTTTCTCACGAGTGGGGACTAAGTGACATATGTTATTTTGATTAACTGGGAAAAAAGAATTATCCCAATCTGACCAAAACTAACAGAGCTTGCTGGATTTGAAGTGGTCTAACTTCTAAGACCTCCATCCCATACAGTTTTGGTCTGATTTGGACCATTACTTTTGTAATCTGCGGTGAATAACCTGCTCCTGGCGCCCCATTTGTCGGAGACGGGGCCCCGTAACAAACACTAATAACAACCTCCAGATACCTTACAGTCTCAGGGGAACGTGTGGGGGTCGAAGGTCTACCACTTTACCGGAGGCTTTCCGGGCTCCCGGTATATCTTACATACTTTCTACCTTAGGCTGATAAGGATCAGTGGTGTTTGCACTCGAGAATAATCTTTCTTGTAACCCTTCAATGGCCCCAGACTCACTGATATATCCTGCGAATAGCTTCTGGTCAGCTGGATGGCGACAATGTATATGGCTTTATGCCGCAGTCTTCAATCATAGGCTTTAATAGTTAACTAGTAACTACTCTTCTGTAAGCCCATTTCCCTTGGTTCATACGTTAGGGCCAGAGAGATTGTTGCACTTAGCTTGTCTAACGTTCGCGCAATGCAAGATTTTCATAAATTTATAGTCTAAGGACTGATTACCTGCTCCAGCCCATATTCTAACCTGCTGTATCATCTCGCGTAACAAACAAACCTGCAATTTTGTCTGGACTTTTGCGTAACCTTCTACACACAAGGTAGGTTAACTCCTAGCCAAAAGTAGGGTAACCTCTTCACCAAGATATGGTAACTATACTCCATAAGTTAGGGTAACTGACTGGGACTCTCTGAAACCTTCTGAACTCGCAGCGTGGACTTCTCCTACCAACCCGGGATACCTTTCTTGTTCGCAGTCTATGCATTACCATTTGCTTGGTCCACGTAGTAATCCTTTGGCAGAGTTACTACTCTAGCCTAACTGTAATCCTTCCAGGCTCCGGCATGCGATAAGTCTAAGTCTATAGTAAGAGATAACAGGTTCATTAAATCACTACTTTCTTCTCTGGATCCACCCTCCGCCTCTAGCATTTTCGTTTCTTTCCAGATGCCGGGTCTACTACGATATGATTGCTAGGTTTCGACTGTTATCGTTTACGGAAATCTACGAGAGCTTGTTTGCCCGTTCCCGCTAACAACTGATACAGCCCCCCCCGTTGTCCTCTGTACCATAACCCTTCCATGCGAACAAGTATTGGACAAATTGATTTGGGCACATTTCAGGCGGTTCACCATACCAGTGACTGTCAAGGATGATTTCAATGACGTAACTAGGCTAATTGTTAATTATATCGGGAATTTGTACCACCACTGTACACAAACCAGTTCAGTTTTTCCCTACATGGTTCCAAGAGACCAACATTGAAGAGTGCATGTATGCTCTCTTGTTAGCGTAGTTGAATCTCATAGGCTGCAGCATCAACCTTTTGTAAGACCACTAACGGTCCTAATATAGGATGATTAAGTTTCTCCATTAGTCACTTGTTCTCATGTTTCATTGACTCAACATTACGCTGTCGGCCCGCTTAGCCCAACCAGCATTATCATCCTGCAATGTTGAATATTCCGGCGCTGAGAATCTTTTCTGGTCATGCCATTTCTGTTGCCTCGCTTGAGCCTTTTGTGAAGTTCCTTGAATTTCCATCCACATTCCTTCCCTATCCTTAACAAATAGTTCATTGCTTGGTTATATCTCTTGACTACCTGATATGGACCCGGACCAATTGGTTTCTTGGTTACACCCGTAATTGATCTCCAAGGGAGACACCTCAGTCGATTCTAACATGCAGGTGTTATATGCATATTCTGTTAGAGGAAGCAGCTCTGCCCAATAGTCCCGTTGATAGTAACTGTAACTCTGTATGCATTCTTACAAAGTCTGGCTTACCCTTGCAGTTTGACCTTTAGTTTTCCGGGTGAAAGGGCGTGGAAACATTAAGCTAAACGATTAATAATTTTGTTAAGCAAATCTAATTCCTGGTATTGAATTGGCTATCATGATCCGATATGATACTCTCTGGTAGCCCTTGGAATCGCCAAACCTCGTTTAGGAAGATAGGTGCTAAGTCACCTATAGGTACCTCCGTTGCCGAAGTTATACAATGCGCCATCTTTGAAAACCAGTCTACTATGACCCAGATCATCATATACCATTTTGACTCCAGTAATGCGACTATAAAGTGGCTTGAAATTGCCTTCAATGGTCGCAGCGGAACCGCCATAGGGTTTAGCTATCCAAACTTCCTGTGTCTTGCAGTCTCACTGCGATGGCATATATCACATATGCAATCATATTGTATGACATATTCATCCATCTTTGGCCAGTAGAAGTTTGCCCTAACTCTTTCCATAGTCTTGTATGTCCCAAAGAGTCCCACTAAGTAAGAGTTATTTTCGGCCTCCATCATAGTACCTTTTAACCCCTCATCTAGCAGGGTATATCAACTGCTCTTGTGGAGGAGTAGGTCTTTCTCAAACATAAGGGTAGGATCGACCCCCTTGGCCTCTTACTTAACCGAACCAAGGATGTTGAAGTATTCCTGGTTCTTAGTTGCCGCCTACTTGTCTCGCCCAGGAAATATGGATTGTAACCAGAACCCTGGGCACGCTTAGAACACCTGTGGTCGCAAAATGTCCCGCTCCTGTTAAATTACATATTGTCCCAGAGGAAAAAAGCCCTGCATAGAATTTGATTAAGAATTACCCTCCCCTTCAAGGCAGTAGTCAGCACACCTAGACAGCGCATCTGCCTTCTCATTCAACCTTCCTTCACGGTAAACCAGAAGGAGGTTTATCGGTTGTAAGTAATCAGTCCCGCAATGTTTCCTACGGTTTGGAATCTTAGTACGGTTGAACTCTTCCAAGTTCTTATGATCAGTGTACAAATAAACAGATCGACTACCGACTGTAGTAAATGATCCTATTACTTAAATGTTGCTACGATTGCTGTCATTTCCTTATCATGGGCAACAGAATTTATCTCCGTAGGGGAGCAGTTTCTGCGATTAAAGGCCACAGGGTGCCATTTATTGTCTCAACATAATTGGGATAATATGGCACCTGGCGCAAAGTCGCAGGCATCGGTTTCCGATTTTGTTTAACTTTAGGGACAAGGTGTGCTAATGTAGGCTCTGTGGAAAATTATTCTTCCAAAAAATCAACAGCCCCCTGGCATGCTCCTTTCTAATAGAATATAATATCATTATTGGTCAGGTTGGTGAGAGGCTTGGTAATCTTGATGAACTCTTCAATATACGGTCAATAGAAATTGCAAATCCCACAAAGCTCGGGACCTCAAGAACACGATTCGGTGGCCGCCATTTCAGGAGCTCGGCTCCCTTTGCCCTAGTCATGGATATCCCACGATCATATATCTTATATCGGAGAAACTAAACCTCGCTTTGATGGGATGTCAATTTCTTTCTGCTAACGAATAGGCTCTCTTTCCTTCGCTGTTACATTACTCTGCGGACCAGGGCGACCAGCTCCTCCATCGTCTCTGAGTAGATCAATATATTATCCATATAGTCGATGACACCTTCACCTAATAGGTCTCTAAAGACCTCCTTGATCATGGCTTGGAAAGTTGCCATGGCGTTGCATAACCCAAACGGCATCACGGTATATTCATATCCTCCGCATCGATATCGGAATGCTGTTTTCCATTCCTCTCCTTCGCCATCAGTAGAAGGTAGTACCCATTTTTGAGGTCCAACATAGGGAACACCAGCGCTTTCCCGAGTCTGTCTTGGAGCTCCTTTATCAATGGTGGAGGATATCTATTCTTCACTCTTATTTTGCTTAGCCTATTGTAGTCTATACACAACAATAGCGTACCAACAGGCTTTTGTACGAATAGGATGCATGCAGCAGGCAAAAAGCTTGCTCTCGTGATCTTTCACGTGGGTACCATCTCGTCAAGATACTTGTGGAAGACCATAAGCTCCTTTTCCGATAACAAATAAAGCAGACTGAATGCAAGAGTTGTGTTCGGAAGCAGCGCGATCTTATGATCATACTTTGACTGCTCCGGTAAAGATTGAATCCTTGGTTGATTGAAGATATCATCAAAGTCCTTGTACTCAGGCAGGAGGGTCAGCTTGATATCTTGTGCGTCCTCTTCAGTGCACGGTGCCACCCCCAAGAGGTAAATCGAATGAGTGTTCTCCAATCACATTTCCGCTTCCGTTATAAATTGTAAACATCTCTTAGGATCTAAACCATGTGCCTCGTAATATTCTGATCTCCATGTCAGGATACCTTACTTCCAGTCAATATGTGGATTATGTTCCTTTAACCATGACATTAGTAATTACCCATCAATCTTTCAGTTACTCTTGTCGACAACTTCAAAGCGAATCTTATTCATGTGATCTCCAATGCGCATTTTCACCTCTTTGATGTAGTGTGCGCCTGACCTGGCTATGTTATTACTCCTGGCATCTGAGATTGGACAAGATACTATTCGTCGCACACATGGTATCTGGGTTTCCTTTACCCATGGGTACTAAGGACTGGTCTAGTAGCACTGCTATCTAAGCAGAGTCTAGCTTCCGCAATACTCTTTCTTGCCCCTTGTTTCCATTGAAGTTGTATCTTAACAATGATAAACTTAGTATGTTTCCGAGGGTCTGGTACTGTCAATTACTTTGTCGTTGTCAACTCATCAACCATCTTGATGGTAGTATCCCTCGCCTTTCGACATTAGGGTAGCCAAAATGGTTCCTGAATGATATTCAATAATTTAAATAGGTACAAATGTTTACGATTACAGCTGCATGATTTCGGGTATTAAACTCTCCTCATGTGAACAGGAGATCAACTATAATTGCTTAATCAAGTCCCACTTGATGAAGTTAACTTTCACGCATAAAGAAAAACATACAACCATGGGAACTCTCCAAGCAACTCGAACCCGTCAAGATAACATAAGATAACTTGATTCGAAATGGAAAACCCAACACGAAAGAAATATAAGAAATGGGACCCAGAACATCTAACATGATCAAGATTCCTCACCAGATTCAACCTATCGAGGTTCACACGGTATTCTCTTGGTAGAGAGTAACTACTTATCTTGCCTTGTTCTCGGTATTCCAATGATCAGGCCCTTTCTTATCTTAGTCTTATTCCTCCCTATCAATCTCTGTTATCTGCGGGGTGATTAGACGAACTTCGAAGAGTTCCTTGTTACAAGGTGAAGAAGGAGGAGCTTCAATGCGTTTAACTTTACTAGCCAGAGCCTCTTTCATGCCTTCCTTGTTAACAGTCCATTTATATTTTCCCTTTGCTGAATGAATAACAGTGGCAGACGAGATGCATCTCCGCCAAAGCTGGCAAGGCTGCCGGCATTTAGAGCATGGTCCAGACTTGCGCCATTCCTTGGTCAGGTTATCTGTAATGCCATCATGAGCAATGGCATATGTGGATTCCCCAACCTGAGGGGTCTTGTCTGGAAGAGATAGTTGGAACTTTGACTTAACCGAACCCTACTCCTTTTTCTGCTGCTTCTTTAATGAACAGCTCTTATCACTAGCCTTCTCATTGCTTGAACTACCAAGTGCTTTGGCAACCGTTTTGGCCAACGTTATCATTTTCTTGAAGGGTATGGCCAGCCTGGTGTAGTAGATAGATAAATGTACCCGCTACGATAGGATGTGTTTACATTAATGCGCATGCGTTTCGCAACCCAGGTGTAATCTCTATCCCAACTTTATCTAATAATTGCTTTGAATGTCTGTATTTGAGGCCACCGCGAGGTCAACTACTTTATGGAGGTAGTTGTTAACCTTTTCAGAATTCATAGAAAAACTCATCAATCTGACAGGCTTGCGATCGTGATCTTTATGTCCACCATAACTAGTTTCGAGACGAGCTGGGAATCCTGCCCAGGCCTGCAGCTCATTGTCTGGGGTAAAGATGATACCCATCCGCATTGCTTTATCCTCACTTATGTAGCAATGAATACCCCAGTATCAATTCTTGGCTGCATTGTCCAAGTGCGGAACGACCAATGCAATCTTATCCGCGTCATCCCAACCGCAGTACTTGCAGTCAGTGAATTGGACTACCACGTCCGTGAGAAACCGTTCAGTGTTGGTAGTGTCTCCTTTGAAAGCCATTTTGTTACAAAACGTTTGCTACTTCTGGGGCTTTGCCAACGCAGATGGCCCACTAGCGTCACGAGGGCTTTACTTACCGTTAGGCATATGCTGTTCCAACACCTGCCTCTGGCCCCGATGTATGGCCCAGACGTGGCCTGTAGCTCAGTGCGTAGTTGCTAGATGACAGCACCAATTGTGGAATTGACAGCATCCTCGTAACACCATATACGTAGCCGCCGTCTGTCCCACCGGAACCTGTTCGCAGTATATATGAGATGGGTAGTGTGCACGGCTCATACCGTAGGAATCCCGTATTTGATACAAATATTATCTACATGAGTAGGAAAACCTACCGAATCAGTAAATAAATAAATGCTCCATGTTAGCCGACAATGAATAGTCATAGGTCTGCAAGATCGGACGGCAGTACAGGAGACGTAGCTGCAAGCCCACTCTCTCCTAGCAAAGCGAAGAAGTGATAGAGCACTAAGCCGACCAACACCAACTAACGATAATGCGGTCATGCCTCAGTGTTGTCACCGTTGTCTGATATTGACCATGATCACCTCAGTAACAGAGAAATGCCCAGTATGTTCGTAAATTGGGTGGTATACTCGGACTAAGTTCATATGGCGAGGGAAGCGTTTACTACCAACTGGCGGAGTCTTGGGCACACTCATGAAGCCAAAGTACAATAGGCCGAATGACGAGAAGCGGGAAATTATTCACGGTCTACTGGTATTCCCACTTAGGATTGATAAGCAGAAAGCTCATCAGTTGTTACAGAGGTACATAGTTAGCAGAGATAATGGATGACCCGGCCGCGAGAACTCATGCAGGATATAAATATTAGAGTTCCTCCCCTGCGTTTGGAAAACAGCACCAGAGAAGAGATTCTATCAATATAAGTTGTTACTATCTAGACTCCATATTCTTTGTTGTTTTAGTGCAAGCGAGTATTACCGTTTAAATTACGATGCCTTCCTGACACGACTCCGCTATTGAATACTTAAAAAGTCATAACCTTACTCCGATGAGCTTTGAGTTGGTTATCCGTAACACTTATGGGGATAGAGTACAGACAAAAATATAATTGCAAAGTATGGCGTAAACTCCCAGGCGGGAGACGGACCAAGGGGATGTTTCTGAATGAGAAAACAAGTGGTAGAATATCCGTAAAACTCTAGTACCAACCCAGCAAACGAAGAACAGGCAGGAAAAGACCAGAACAATCTGCAAAAACCATACGCAAAACAGCAAACAAAAAATAGAAAGCGAAAAACTGTAAGAATGACAGCTAACGAAAGACATTGGAGAAAGAACCGTGACAAGCTGCGGGCGATCAGAAAATAACCCCTCAATTAGTGGACTACATTGCCTGTAAGACTTCATGTTAGCCATATCACATCAAGGTAGATAAAATTTACTGGGGCAGACTAGCTAAAGCAGAAATCGGCGGCAGAAGGGGAGGGTTACAAACCAGAGACTGTGCTGCCGTTTAGAAGAGTAGCTCTCTCTGCCTGACGACTGCGGAGGCCGAATCGAGATACGGATCATCATCGGACAGGGGAAGGCTGCGCGACGACTGTGGCATGCTGGACGTTCGAGCTGTCTTCCTAGGAGTGTTGATGGCCATCCAGGTAGATGGTCCAGTTATTTTCTTTAGTCAACATTTCTAACGACGACGACCACTAATATTCGGCTGCCGGACCTCCACACCCATGTGTTTGGAGTCCGTTGGATAGAGAGAAGCTTACCTTGGCGTGGTGGGCGAGTCATTCCCTTCCTGGAGTTCCGTTTAGCGGACAACATGGATCTCCCATGTTGGCGGACCGCGCCATCATCATCATTGTCATCATCACCTTCACCCCCAGGCTGGCAGACAGCGTGGTAATCGTCCTCGTTATCTTCACCTCCAGGCCGACCGACAGCGTCATGGTTGTTGTCAGTGTCTACATCCCCCACCGCCCCCCCCTCTGCATCCTCATCCTCATCTTCTCCCTCCTTGCCGCCTACCACCCTCTCCTCTTCCTCCTGCTCCTCTTCAACATCGTCTTTCTCGTCTCCCCCTTCCTACTCTGCTAGAGGCTTGTCAGGGCCGTCCAAATCACTAGGAGACTAATATCGCTGACCGACCACGGGAGGGGTTCCATCTTTGTTATCGGCAACGCGATGGCAATGAAAGAGAGGATCCATTGGTTGGTTCGCCGGAGTCAATGACCACCAGATACGGACGTGCCGGCTGAACCTGATCAAAAGTATTTCTGAGATCGACAGTGGTACTCCAGATCATCGTGGAGCATAAGCGCTCCGTATCGAGTCACCATAATGAACTAGTGATGTCTTATTCCTCACACTAGCACGGTCCCTTTACGCATGCAAGTGCTCTAGGGTAGGCGCAATCAGCCCAAGCCATTAGACTGCTTTGCGTGTCTTCCACTGCACATTGCCCAGTCTGGGAACTAGTTGTTCCCCAGGCCAGCCTTTGGCAGAAATATCGACCCCAAGGAGGACGGAGCATGGGACAGCCAAACCTGTAAGATTCAAGTTAGCATATGGGAGATAGGTTAACTGCGCATATTTTTAGTAAACTTAAGATCATTACCGGCAGCACCGGTGGCAGGAACAGGGATGGAAGAGGGAACAGGGATGGAGGGGGGATGGGCCTGGTTCATCGCTTTCACAGTTTGCTTATGTTTTTTTGCAACATCCTTGAGCAAGTAATCCAGACATTCTGTAAAGCCTCCTCCTCTTATTGTGTCTTTCTGCTAGTATGTCACCCTACCATTACTAGCAATTGTCTCAAAGGTCTTTGCGTATGCCCACAGTCTTGCCCACTGGGCTGCACCGGAGTGCCGGAAGCTCTGGATCCCTTCGTCCTTCATCCAAGAATTGACGGCATTGCGCCGGGCATGCTAATGGGGACTAAAAGTGGCCAGATTCGAAAAGTTGTAAATGTGTTTGGACCAGCGCCTGTAACTGTCATTTTTGTGGCCCACGGTGCTAGGACGAAAGAGGCCAGCCTTTCATCATGACATTGTAATTAGCAGTAGGGGTGGCTTGGGGGNNGGGGGCTCGAGTTGAGAGAGGTTGTGGGGGGCGGGTAGAATTATTCTCGGGAAAAGGTCCGCCCGTGAGTGACAGCTGGATCAAGAGCCTGTGGATGAAGAGTTTGGGGGGTGTGGGGAGAAGCTTGACATGCAGTGGATGAGAAATAATATGGAGAGTAGAGGGAAGAAAGAAGACATTTTTTATGTAGCCCGCGGGAAGCTTTCCTCTAGTAAACATCACTTGTTCGGTGTACAATGAGGATATGGTCGCAGCTGCACGTGACGTCACCTTTAAACCATGTAACACTTGATATAGGCTTTTGAGCTGCATGGAGCTGTGGGTGGGCCTCACAGGCGCGCCAAGATCCTACCCCTTTGTAGCATAAACACGAAAGTTGAAATAAGTCGCCTGGAACCGCGGACTGGAACTCGTGACTTTCAAATTTAGGAATCAATCCTCCCAACACATAAGCTAATATTCATCTGCTCAGCTACCGGCGGTTTACTGTGATACAACTTGAAACCTAGAAGAACGGGCACCAGAGAAAGCTACTTTGGTCTCGGCGACAATAAAATGTTCAAACTGTCGGCAGTGATATCATCGAGCAGGCCTGTACCAAACACATAAAGACAATGCATCGAGATGTGATTCGTTCTCGCCTGATGGCTACTGGCTCTGGATTCTCAAGTTCATCCCCGCGGGAATCTTTTATGCAGCGGGAGGATGATGGCATGAACAGACGTGTCTTTGCCATTGGAGATGAATCCGTAGATGTCTGGGGGAACTCTGACTATGAGGCTGACCCTATGATTCTAGCCGGTGATTCTGGAAGTCAACCAGCCGCAGTTGACGAAGTACAATATGAGTCAGAGGCCGTGAATGCGGAGGATGTTTTGATTCAGCCTGATAAGTGAATGCTATCTGGTTGGCAAACCATACTGGGTACTGGCAGAGCACTGGGCGATGTTATGGGATACCTGGAGCTCAATCAGGCCAAGGTTCATCAGCTGTGGAGCGCTTTTTCGCCTGAACAAGACTTCAATTTGACTAACTGGTTTGTGCAGAGTAAGATGGCAGGGTCACGAATAAGCCATTTTTTTGGCAAAGGCTTGGATGGGACTGAGCAAAGATCATGTCTGTCCGCGTATATAATGCATTAGTAGCTCAAAGTGTAGGATCTATTCAGAGAATATTGGTCAGGGGCCGAGGCCACGCTTGTGAGTAATGGGCATTTAACGACTTTATACTGTTGAAATATTGAATCTTAAGTCTGCTATCTAATCCGCCAGGTGGCTCATAGGCAGGATATCGTTTACATGCTGGTTTGTGAATATGATTCCAGTGGGAACCGGGTGTATTGGGAGAAACATAGGGCAGACTGTTGGTGGGAAGCTCCAGTATAATAAATGTGTAAGGGGGGCTCCCTGTAAGAAGATGGATCCCATGGATGCAGCCGTACCTAATCCTTCTTAGTACGCAAATGAAGAACAAATATGTAAGAGAGGAAACTTTACTGGGGAAACTTAATATGGTTAAGCCGCAGCTTTACTCAAATAAGCTCTAGGGAGGATAGTTGATTTTTTGTCATAGGAGAAGAGGTCTTGTGTATACTTAGGTAGAATTATATTGCAGGCTCCTCTCTATCACGCCTAAGCTTACCACCATCACAAGCATGCCCATCTCCTCTGTGCCTCGGGCTAACATTCTACACAATGTTTTCCGGCTCTGCTAGTTCATTATCGGGCGTGAAGTGTTCATGCAGTATCCTGATACATGCATGCACCCGCAGGCGAAATCTCTTCACGTGGTTGTAAGGTTAGTGGCAAACTAATGGGTTACTGATAAGCTAGTCTAATATCAAACTCAGTGTCCCATACGTATTGGTCTATACAAGTCTAGTAGACAACCACTCAAAGACACCTTTTTGTTGTACAAGTCCATCGTCATCTACTGTTTTCAACATGATAGCTCGATCTTCGGACTCCCGCGATGTGGTACTGAAGCCATTGGCTTATATGGGCGCTACCTACAGCCACTAACGATAAGCACGTCAGTCAGGACAGGACTACTACGATCTAGAGCTCGCTAACCTCCTCCAGCCATGGTACAGTCTTTCTGAGATATAGGGAGTCGAAGGTCAACCACTTAACAGGAGGCCTCCCGGGCTTCCGGTATCTCTTACATACCTACCACCCCAGGCTTATAAGGATCAGTTGTGTATGTACTCAAGAGTAGCTTCGCATGTAACGATTCAATCACCCCATGCCTGCTCATATCTCTTGCGAACAGCTTCCAGTCGGAAGGCCAGTGACAATGCATACGGTATTACACCCCTGTCCTTGATCATAGGCTTTTACTTGTAAACTAGCAACTTCCATACAGTTGGCCCATGACGCAATTTTTCATTTTTATTTTTCCATCATATGTTTATTGATTCTGGCCCAAAAACGGACATGCAGCTCGCGCTATGGCATACAAAAAGCCTTAATTCCAACGTAGTGACTAATGAAATAACAAAACTTAAATAACGCAACCAATCCTTCAAAGTGGGAAAACAAAATCCCTAGCATCGCCAACGATGACTAACGTAAAAAGTAAAGTAACCTCAAACCAAAACCACAGCCCAGTCCAAGGAGAGTCATAAGTATAGAAATCCATCATCATAATCACCACCCATAGCCGACGCCATGGGCACCCAACAACAATAATGGCAAGCAGGTAAAAACAAGCTGGAAACGTAAACCCTCAAGGCCTCAGGAAGAGGAGGCAGGGGAGGGGGACAAGGGCACCGGCGAGCCAGGTGGAGGCGACACAGGTGGGGAGGCAGAGATCACGGGAGGCATGCTGGGCGGGAAGTCGGTCGCCATGGCGGAAATGTATCGGGCGAAGTTGATAATAAGGGGCGCCGAGGACCAAATGGGGGCTTCAGTCGCCAGACTGGGGATAGCCTGAAGGTGGGATGCTCTTTCCTGAGCCTTAGCCGGGCAGTGAAGGATGGAGTGATCGAAGGTCTCCTCTGTTTCCTCACAGAAGGGGCACAGGATGGAGGCGTCACGGTTGGAACAAGATGTGGGCAGCCAGGTAGCTCTTGCTGACCCTCATCTGATGGAGACGGCCAGCTGAGAGTTTGGGCAAACCCATGAAGGCGTGAGGAGCAAAGGAAGGAGGGAACTTATAGATGGGGGGGGCGGCAAGGCAGCCCAGGAGGCGAAGGTGGAGGCGACAACCTTGGACTAAAGGGAGCTGTACGGTGGAGCACCCGCCGGGTCGTACAAGCGGGGAAGTAGTAGGTGAGGGGAGGCCAGGGGGAGTCTGACGGGCAGAAGGTGTTTGATAGAGAAGGCCATGGCGTCGAGGGGGAGGTGCCGACGGAAAGGAGAGGGAGCAGTGGACCAGAGGCGGGTCCTGTAGGAGCCGCGCAGAGGGGCCAGGAGGTGACGGTGTGAGGGGGCGCGCCAGGAGTCCCAGGTGGGGACACGTGGATGAAGGCGGGCAGACTCAGGGTTGACATGGGGAGGGGAGAAAAGTAACCAAAGGGAAGAAAGCTTTCTTTTATGCTGCAATGCTGGGGAGATTGGGGGGAGGGAAGCCTTGCGGTAGAGGAGGGCAGGGGCGGTAGCCCTGAAAGAGTTGGTGATCCATCGCAGGACCTCGTCCCATAAGGAGTTAAGTTTGCGGAGGATGGTGGCCTTGCGGATAAGGAGATCAGCGCCGTAGGTGAGGACAGGGAAGAGAAGTGAAACAGCGAGTTTCCTACAAGACCAGGGAGAAAGGCCTTTCCCAGCGGGCCTGAGCCGCTTCACTAGGGCTAACAAAGACCAGGCCAAGGCCAGGCGGCGGCGGAAATGTGTGGAGGTTTCCAAGGAGGGGGTGAGCCAGGAGCCGAGTCATCGCAGCTCTGCGGTTGGATTGAACAGAAGGGAGTTGATTGAAATCGGGGCGTGGCAGACAGGATTACGGTCCCTGGAAGTGCGCCAATGAACAAGCTGCATTTTAGGGACCGAGAAGGAGACTCCCAGAGGGGCAACACAATCGCTGAGGGTGAGGAAGGCGGGCTGTAGGACCTTAATTTTGGAGCGGTAACTGGAGGAGCAAAACCGTGATGGAAAAATCATCAACATAGGAAATAATAACACCACGGGGGATGGAGATGTAAAGGCGAGAAACATAAATGACGAACAGAAGAGGGGAAATTCGGGAGTCCTGGGGGGATCCCACAGACACGGGTGAGAATATCTCCCGAGCGCCCCGGAAAACGAGACGCCACTGACGGGAGGCGAGAAAAGAGGGGATCCAGGAGACCACGTATTTAGGGGTGGAGAATCGGCGGAGCATAGTGCAAAGTTGGTAGGAGTTGACGTTGTCGAACCTACCATTTATATCGTGGAAGAGGAAGGGGACCTTAAGCCGGTGGTCTGCAGGAGGTGGACTTCGTGTTGGAGGTTGGCCATCGCGTCGTAGCAGCTGAGCCCAGCCAGCGAGCCACATTGTTGGAGGTTGGGGAGGGGGGTAGAACGAGAGAAGGCTGGAAGACAGTACGCCACGATTCTTTCCATAATCTTCGAGAGCGTTTCCCGGAGGACCATGATACCGAATGAAGCCGGGGTGGAATAAACAGGCTTGCCACGTTTGTCGAGGACGATGCCGTTTGCCTTCTTTAAGGAGGAGGGGTGAATGCCATGCAAGAGGAGTGGGGTGAGGAGCGATGGGAGGAGATCCTTGTTGGCCCGATGGATATTTTACCTGACCCCATACGTGATTGTGTCGGGGTCAGGAGCAGACGAGGAGGAGGAACGGCGGAGGACGAGGGAGACTTCCTCCTGAGTGATGGGGGGGACATCAGGTAAGGGAGGGAGGAGGACAGAAGGACGTGGAGGAGGAGGGGGAAGTGGGAGAAAATGTGTCATGAGAGCCGGGTTGATCTCAAGGGGGGTGGTGGCATTGGGG
>QLOI01004545.1:5369-15587 GCA_003313605.1 Tuber umbilicatum | reverse complement strand
ACCAACGCTGGCGTTCTCTCAACCTCCTCTTCCTCTTTCCTTCCTCCAACGTCCAAGCAACCAAGGGCTCGCCCCTCGGGGGGCCAGGCGCCTGCACCGCCGCAGCGGAGGACGCCACCTCAGCCACCTCCTTCTCAGCCACCGACATGCCATCATCAGCCACCTCCGAAGAAGCCACCTCCGAAGAAGCCACCGAATCCACCACACCAAGCAGCCTCACCCATGCCACCGCCACCTCCTCTTCCTCAACTGTGAACGGGGCCACGTCAACCCCACCCACGAACTCTACCTTCTGTCCAAATCCTAGCTCACAATTCTGGGAATTGTGAGCCCCCCCGCACACCACGCAAACTGCAAACTCCACTCCATGATACTTCGCCAACTGCTTCTCAGCCAAAGCCAAGCGAGCAGACAACACCGAAACATGGTGCCTCAACCGTGAAATCTCCGCCTCCTGAGCGAAAGACTTCTCCACTGCCCTCGTTAGGACATCAGCCGACCATGCGACCTGTGCCGACAACGGTTTCGAATTTGTCTTCTTAGCCATAACCGAAGTGTACAGCGATGAAGAAATTATCGGAATAAAGATAAAGATAGATGAAAACCCGAAGGTAAAGTAAGTTTATCGATGAAAATTATTCCAAGCGAGATGCTGTAGAATAAAGACTTGAAGCAATCGTGATGAAAGAACCAAGGACGCTGGTTGGTCAAACCCGGGAAAATGACAAGTCACCTGGCGGTGAAATTTCAATGACTGGGGTTGTAAGAGACGCGGAGCATGTTCGTAGACTTTATGCCTGTCCCTTGTACCGCAAAAATCCGCTATCTGGAACCCCAGGGGAGATTGCTGTCTAGACCACAATGGGCTTAAGCAGAGCAGGTAAGCAACATAATGAACTGGTGCGAGCGCCATGGGTGAAACCTTCGCACTACAAGCATGTTAGGTATGGTCATTTTTGAACTTACTCCGTCGAGCCCTGCTATTCTGTCTCTATTATGCAAGCGAAATTGAATCACCTATGAGGGCTGATTTCAAGTGCCCGGCACCAGACTGGGGTTGTTAGCGGAGGTCGGGTGCATATCCGATAAGAGACCTTACACTCTGGTAGAATACCGGTAGTACCGAAGGGATAGGAACGACTGTTGATTTGATACCGGTACTCGAGTAAATTACCGTTGACAGATCTCGGATTTCTGCTTATATAAGCAAAGATTACCCGGGTCGCCAGTCAAGATTTGTATATCTTCGCCTCTTTGAGTTTGTCTCCTTCCTTATCTATCAGATCCACAGCTCCCGTGCCGACACAAACACTTCCTTACTTCAACTCAGGTGTAAGGATTCCTTCCCTTCTTTCCCCACGGAACAGACCCATATAGGCAATAAAACATGCCGTCCGTCGATCGCTCCGCATGGCGCGATACTTACATCTACACTTCGCGCAGCCGTGGTACTGTAATTGGAGGCCTCTGGGTCGCAGAAGGTATTACCAACGCCAATCTCTATTCCATGCTGGGGATTTTCTGTTCGTTTAGCGATACTTTCAATCTCCAAGACGAGAGTGAACAGTTGGTTGGGAGGGATCAGCAACCGCTTCAACCAGGAAATTACTACATTGTCACTAGCGGTAAGTTTTTCCGCGCTTCCATCATAAGTCGCCACTCACCCGGTACGGGTTCCGTAGTTATCACCGGCGAAGCTCCGCTTATTCGAACGACTTCGTTGCCGTCCGGAACCCGTGTTAAATCATTCTGTGATGCTGTCCGTGATCGGGACCGGAGGTGCGTTATAACCGGCAGGCCAGCGCGGCTAGCTCAGTTTGGCAACTGGACGAGCTTCGAACGGCTCATATCTTTCCTTTGGCACATGAGGCGTACTGGAATGATCATAAATACAGTCGTTGGATTACCATTCCACCCGCCAATGAGTCCGACGGATCCATCAACTCAGTACAGAATGGGATCTTGGTCACGTCTGAGATACGTGAATATTTTGAGTCCTATGATTTGACCATCAATCCTGATGCATGAATAGCTGTACCTTCAGCTCTTCATGGCTGACAATTGTATAGGATAACTACAAGATCGTGTGCTTCACACCTAATTCTCTTGACTATCACATTGCCGGTCGGCATCTTGATCAATCGTTCCTTGATAATCCACTTCGGCCTGTTGATCAGCTTCTACGTTGGCACTTTCGTCAGGCAGTTCTAGTTAATATGAAGGGTGCAGGTGAGCCTTGTTTCGAGACTGATTTCCCGCCTGGTTCAGACATCATGGGCGAGATCATGAGTGGTCTGAAGGGTGGAGAGATAATGGAGTTTGAGCTGTTTAGCCGTTTCAATGCAATGAGGAGTCTCACCTGAGGCAGTTGCAGGTTGTCGAATGATGTGTACCTTGGACACGGTTATATCTTGTGTAACAATAGTCTCTGGGACCGATCTTTGTTCTTTTCATAAATTCCCTCAAATATCATGCGAGCTACGAGGTTTGATGTTAAACAACACCAAAAACTGAAACCCTTCTCAACAGGTAATTGCCATTGTCCTTTTCAAGTGAGATCGATCGTAGCAAGAGTGTTGTTTCGAGCTTTTGAAACGGAAAAACACAGCAAAACCGTGACTCTAAGGCCTTTTACCGCGAGGCTCAAACAGGGTTCCTTGTCTAGCAGTATAACTTATGCTTCTATTTGGGCTACCTGCTGGTGCTGAGGCGCCAAATTCTTCGTCAGGGGGAAGTGTGCGCCTCTAAGGTAGAGGCACATTCTACATCGGTTTTCCCATTAAGTTGGGAAGTCACTTATGAAGCTTTGCCGTGCTGTGGTCAAGCTGGCGGGCAAAGGGCCTGGTGATTACGGTAGACGCCTATACACCGAGAATCGTGGTTCTTCGGGTTTGCAGTCAGGCCCCTGCACTGAGAAAATGCAGAAAACATCCCCCCCAAAAAAATCATCCAAATAGTTATATATTGTGCGTGGACAAAATTAAACGGACCGTCAACGGCTGGAAGATATTTGGTGATGGCGACCACACTTCTCCACCAACCCACCATCATGAAGACCCGGGAAAATTAAAAAATGTAAACACATGGTAGGAATTAATATTTAGTACACCATCCATCAGTCTTAATAATTGCCTCTATTCTATCCACCATTTACCCCGCCAAAGTATCAAAAATATTTAGCGAGAGCCGGTCTACTCTGGTTAATATCATAAATTTGCACGGTACTAGGTAAACCTATCCGGAATCCGCTACTCTGGGGTTTTTTCTAGCCAAGAAATGCCATGCTTCGCTGAGGGTGCTGCCTCGTTGACCCCTCACGGGGTCTACCGTAAAGGTTTGAACAATTGAGCTGCGTCGGTGGGCTTCCGCTTCTTGCGTCCGTCTCGGCGGATGGAGAGGGTGTGTTCTCGCTGCGTCTTTCGCCCATTTTCCGGAGAAGGGAACTCTTGACTACACATGATACCACAACACACGGTTCAATTATTCAAGCTCCTACCGGTAGGGTATTCGAGTATCAGTACCACTTGTTCTGACATGAACGCAACCACCATACCGGCACCTCTATTGTCTCCCCTCAAGCGCACCCAGGCTCGATGCTCTATTCTTTGGTCGTCTGGTGCAAAGATATCCTTCAGATGGTATTGTCATTTCAGTCTTGGAAAAGGAAAAAACCCTTGGCAATCTGAGCAAAGCGACGGCCCGTGCCGTCCGAGGAAACGATGTACAAGTCATAGGTAAACATCTTCCGTGCAGCATCAAAAAGATACCCTTGGTTCCTTCAACACAAACGTTCACGGCTTCCCGCATCACACGGTATCCAAGTTCACCCGATCGGCAAAGCTGCGGATAGTGTAGTTACCCCGCGAGAGCTATTCGAGAAATGGGCGCCGGGGGCCTATACTGCCGTCGTCCAACGTGGTAATTTCCCTCGGGCTCCTACCACACTGCCGGATTGCCCTACTAGCAAACAGATGTGTCATACCGGACTGTATGTGCGGCGAAACTGCTGGTATATTGTCAGGGCGGGGTGTCGTGCTAACGTTATGGTGTTCCCGTGCGGAGGACAAAATATGGCAAAGGGCTCTAGGGGAAGCCAAAGCCACTGCCCGCATGTGCTTCGTAATCGGGCTACTTTTTTTTGCAATTTCACAGCACTCGGTTCAGTTAAGAAGCCCCAGAGGGACAGACTCTGTGGCTATGCTGGGCATAATCGATATCCACCGTGCTCAGCGATATGATGCTATGAGCACCAAGAGAAGGGGAACAATTAGCGAAGAGGGCCCAAAGTTGCAGAGAGTGTTCAAAGGGCTAAAGCATTAAGAGGTGTATGTAGCTACGTACATAAAGTTCTCATACTCTCCCTTGTACTATGCCTCAGGGACTATGCAAGTCTCTGCTGCGCGGCCGGAAGGGTTGGGAGGGAAAAAACATCGGGCGGGGCATCGGGTAATACAACGAAAAATTCATGGCACAAATATCATACAGGTGCTGTATGTGATGTTCCTTTCTCGCAAAGAGGGGAGGGTCTTTGGGGCCTCATACAATTCTCAGGCCGTATGGCACATACGGGGGGCTCACTTGAACCTATCAACAAGAGAACCTTTTGATACCTGCTTTCGGATACCGGCACGACATGCCTCTGGGGACATTACCATCATTTGCTGCAACCTGTTCTACCGAACAACAAGAAAGGGGGGTTAGCTGAACGCCTCCAAGGGCTAGTATTGTGCTCGAGTAGTACTCTACTCGTAAGTAAATTTATATGGAAGGATAGGAATTTTGTAAGGAGGCTGTGTCTGTATTCCCGGTCTGTCCCAGCGTATGGTTGCCACTCCGGGGCGTTTGTCGTGGCTCAAAAAGGAAACTTTTTTCCTCAAGCTCCACGTTTGAGGGTTAAACCCCCACCTACATTGAATCGCATAGATACGGTAGTCTACCCGGGCTGTTTGGCTATGAAGCTCTTTAGCTATAGTAACAGGGAGGGTCCGGATACTAGACGCTGTTTGTGGTGCGGTGCAATCTCCTTGAAAAAAGGATTGGTCTGTGAAAGTTGGAGTCCTGGTGGGCTTTTTGTGGAATGAGGGACAAAGAAAGCGAGTGATAGTCGTGATTTGGCGGAATTGGTGGAGGTGCTGTACGCCGTAAGTTTATGCATACCGAACGGTTCATGCATGATACCGGCACTGTTCTCCCAGTTGCACCAGGCGTCTTGAAGCGGCATAGCGTTCCACCGGGAGCCGCCAACACTAGACTTCAAACACTCACACTCAACCGTCCATCCCCGTCTCGCCCTTTTCTTCTCTCCTCTTCAAGCTTCGACCCTCTTATCTGCTACCGTACCGATCCTCTCGTTTATGCAGTGGTACGGAGGCGATCTGGTTCATCACCCATCATCTACACACAAAGCCAAGCTCTCTAAACAAGTCAACCCTCAATCTTTCTTATCGACCCCAGTATCAGCCATCCTTCCTAGGCCCTGCTGCAATGACCCACGTAAGTTACGAACAGACTCCGACCAGGGATTCACTTGAACTGGACTCGCTGGTCTCATCGTCAGCTTCTGCATCTCCGCGTTCCTCGACATCCTCCCGCTCTGGAATCTCTTCCTCCCGTCGGCTATCGCTCGCTTCCGATGATGAGGATGCTGAACCTGGTCGGCCGCGTGCTTACCGGACCTATTCTGTGTCCTCCGCTTTTGACTTCAATACCCATTTAGTGCCCCTTACATCATCGGCGGAAACCCGATATCAGCAACTAGGTTTGACGAACGCTCCTGGCTCGAATCCTGTGGGTACATTAGAGAAGCAAAAAACTCTCACCTACCTCAATGGATTGTCGCTACTGGTTGGCTTGCAGATAGGCTCTGGGATATTCTCCTCACCTAGCCAGGTTAATAACCATACACCCTCTCCGGGAGTGAGTCTGATTATCTGGGCTGTTGCCGGATTATTAGCGTGGACGGGCGCTGCAAGTTATGCTGAGTTAGGAAGTGCTATCCCTCTGAATGGTGGAAGCGGCGTGTATCTGCGGCATTGCTTTGGGGAGTTGATTGGGTTTTTGTATTCATGGACGGCGGTCATTGTATTGAAACCTGGAGGCGCGGCTATTATCGCGATCATATCGGGAGAGTACATCAATAGGGTTATCACGGGGTCATTCACAGCAGACGCTGATGCAGTGCTCCCCTCGGAATGGGCGAACAAACTAGCAGCCTTTTTGTGTTTGTCCTTGGTTACCGCACTGAATATACTTTCGACGAGACTCACCACCCGATTATCTGATTCACTGCTGTTTTTGAAGGTGGGAAGCTTATTGGCTATCACAATCATCGGTATCGTCGTTGCCGCAACGGGGTTGAACGGGGACGGAAAGGGAGCTAGCACTGAATGGAAGGACAGAGGGTGGTTCGAGAGTAGAAAAGGGGGTGTATCAGGGCGGGAAAGCGAGTTGACAGTTGGCGGGCTAGGGGAATATGCAATCGCCTTGTATGCCGGATTGTGGGCCTTTGATGGATGGGATAATGTTTGTTACGCCTGATCGTCCGCACCGACTTATACTGATTATTGCGATAGGTCAACTTTGTTGTGGGGGAAATGAAGAATGCCCAACGAGATCTCCCCCGAGTGATCCACAGCGCTATGCCTGTTGTGATTGCATCGTATCTCCTTGCGAATGTGGCATACTATTTGGTCCTTCCGGGGGAAGTGATTGGGAGAAGCAATACGATCGCTGTGGTATGGGTGCCCTCTTAGATCTTGTGAGGGTTGGGTTAACGAGGAATAGGCATTTGGAACCAAGGTATTTGGTACAGCTGGTGGTGTTGTTTTTGCCCTGGCCGTATCTCTTTCCTGTTTTGGTGCTCTCAATGCTTCCACTTTTACCTCCAGCCGCCTGGTCTATGTTGCGGGTAAAGAAGGCTACCTTCCCGCCATCTTCGGCACTTTGGGGTTGCGTGGCAGATACAGCGAGCCTAGCCGACGCTCTGAGGGAACTAATAAAAAATCAATTTTGGAACGTATCCTTTCGATTTTTGGGCGCGGTGCCTCCAACGGTGAACCGATTGTCCACTCATGGAACAAGACTCCGATATATGCTATGCTACTGAATTCCTTTCTTACGGCACTTTACATTACCGTTGGTGAATTTGGAACACTGCTCACGTTTTATGGAGTAGCCGGGTATACTTTCTATTTCCTCACGGTCCTCGGTCTAATAGTTCTCCGCGTCAAGGAGCCGAGCCTTGAAAGGCCATACAAAACCTGGATCACCACTCCTATAATTTTCTGTTGTGTCAGCTTATTCCTGGTATCCCGAGGGGTGTTCAGTAGCCCTCTGCAGACACTTGTGGTAGTTGCCTTTGTGGTGTCTGGGGTGCCGGTTTATTACTGGAGAGTTGGAGGATGGAAGGGCTGGAAGTTGCCTTGGAGGAAATGAATAAATGAATGACCCGGGATGGCAAGCCATTTCTTTGTGGAGTTGGGGCATGGGTGGTGTTTTAATTTTGGCTTTTGCTCTATGATATTATGTCTTTTATGGGGAACGCTTATTATTGGCTTTGCTGTATACTGTATACTGGACTGGAGGGAGGGTGGGTAGATAGCTCTCTTGTATAGATGGGTTTTGCAGGATGTAATGTACCGCGACTGTACGGATACAATCGGACTGGTTAGGTTAGACATGAATGCCAATTTTGCACTAAGTCGGTTACGAGTCAGTTGCTATAATCCCATGAGTGTGGAAACGGTTTTTGATAAACGGTTACCTACTCTACTACCGGTAGTACAGTACATCGTCCCTTCGTGCTTCCGGGGTTTAATTCACGGGATTGAGAATGAGCGGGTTAGGGTTGGCATGGAATAGTGCTGTGCTCGTATCGTACGTTGGTGTTGGAAGTTGCATGTCATGCGGCAACGGTTACCCTCTCGCCACCACTTTTCCTTGGGCACAAGCGAAGCTCTAGCATCAACAAACTTGCGTACAAACAACAACACCCTTCCGGCTCAGACTTTCGCCACTCCACATCAAGGCATCCTACACCCCAAACATATCTACGCATTTAAGAGTTGAGAGTCGGGCAATATGGGTGGTGTAAGTTTCCCTTCTATTCGCCCTCCCTCCCTAAATAAGCGTTAACCCGCCACAGGATCTCAATCTCAAAAAATCCTGGCATCCCCACCTCCTCAAGAATCAAGAGCGCGTTTGGCAGGAGGAGAAAAAAGCCCTAGAAGAGCGCAAGCGGATCGACCAATGGCGAAAAGAACGCGAAGAGGAGCGCCAGCTCCAGGAGCTCCGGCAGTTACAAGCCGCCGCTGGCGGCAAACAGGCGGTTGACCGGGTGGACTTTTTGTATTCTGGCCCTTCGCAGGGGATGGATAGGACTACCGAGGAGATGGAAGGATATTTGCTTGGGAAGCGCAGGATCGATGGGCTGTTGAAAGGGGGCGATATGGATGTTTTGAAGAAGGATGCTGGTGTCGGTGTTGGTGCTGGGCCGGCGGTGGGGTCGACGGGTGTACCTAATGTTAGAGATGTTGCGAATAAGGTTCGGGAGGACCCGCTGCTGGCGATCAAGAGGCAAGAGCAGGTGGCGTATGAGGCGTTTATGAAGGACCCTGCGAGGAGGAGACAGTTGAAGGAGGCTGCCGGTGGGAGGTCTGGGGATAAGGGTAAGAAGAGGGAGAAAGACAGGGGTGATCGGGGACATAGGAGCAGGCATGGCGATGATGAGAGGAGCCGTGGTGATAGACACCGACGGGACGACGGCCGTGACGATAGACATAGGCGGGGCGATAGACATAGGCGGGACGACGATGACCGGAGAAGCCGCGACGATAGGCATAGGCGGGACAGCGATAGACATGGGCGGGATGACGATAGAAGCCGACGAGATGACGACGGTGAAAGGGCTGGCCGTAGGGACAGAGACAGAGACAGGGACAGGGACAGAAGACATCACCACCACCGCCGCCACAGGAGATCTGTATCCGATGACCGTTCTCTATCCCGCTCCCGAAGCCCCCCCACTCGCCGCCACTCTCCATACCGCCCGTCTCCTCACCACCGTGTTCCATATCCTCCTCCCAACCGTAGATCACCTCCCTCCTACCGCCGTGACTTAGAACAGACAAGACCCCCAGCAGACGACCCCGACGCCCAACGCGCGCAGAAACTCGCGATCGCAGAAATGGTTGCTAACGCCTCACAAATGAACGCTGACAGGGCGAAACGTCTGACGGAATTGGCTATCAGGGAGAAGGCCGAACTAGAAGCAGAAGAGCAGGCTCGCATGCGGACTTCGAAGCTCGGCGGGAAGGGGGAATTCCTGACTGGGGTTAATAGGAAGGCTGGGGACTTGGATCTTGGGGAGAGGGTTCGGAGAGGGCGCCAGACGCTTGTTGCTGAGAGGGAGGATTAGGCCTCTTCGTGATACTTCCAGAGGTGGGCAGGGTTGTATTGTATGAAGCTTATCGGATAGGTGGCCGGTGTTTCGGAGAGAACTTGGTACTGCATGTAATAACGGGTGCTTGCTCGAGGGTGCGATTTCATAACTGCTGGCTTATTGGATTTTACGGGCTGTACTGGGCGTTTTGTCGTGACGCTGGGTAGCTTGGTCTACGAAGTTCTACATTCTACCCATCACCAATAAATAGACAGGCAGGATATTGCTTGAGGCTATCTTATGTTTGTATGAGGACGAAGAGGACGCCGTAGGACTGCGTCTTCAAGGATATCTCCTCCACCGTAGGCTTATTTCCATGTGCATGTTCTGCGGTATGATAGTGGGATTTTTTTGCGGTGGCTAGGAGTCTAACCCCGCCGAAGCGTGCCCTTCTATATTCCGGTTCATTTGGTTCATTTATAACACTAAAACAGATCCGTACCTCGCCTTGTTTTATCCACAGCTGTAATGCTCTGAGCGAAATGAGGGGTATCATCCTAACAGACACAATGGCGCCAGCAAGAGTTACCGAAATTATCTTATCCGATAGGCATTATCTCGTTGTGTGATATCGTTGAAAATGCCGTGGGATGTGTTGCTCACTGAAATGGAGTTTTCCGTTTTAAGATATCTCAGGTTTCTGGGTATGGTTCTAGAGATTATGATTCTCGTTATCAACCTCCTAACATAGCAAGGCGGATTTTCCTGGCCGTTTTTCTCAATCGGGTGTGGGGGTGCAGAGGGGGTGCAGAGGGTATAGTAATTTTTTTTTTTTTTTG
>QLOI01004542.1:0-15887 GCA_003313605.1 Tuber umbilicatum | reverse complement strand
AAGAAAGCTTCGGTACGGCCGCATCCTTGGGATCCATCTTCCCACAGGGAGCCCCTGTTACACTGTGCTGGATCTAATTAACCCCATTTGGCAATTCTGTTAACTTGCTGAGCTAAAACTATCTGGGCTGATGTTGCGATTTACAGGGATATTCGTCACAACCCTAACCTTCACTTTCTTCCTTTTCTTGCAGTTTCATCGTCGGTACGGTGAAGACTGTACCAGGTAACTCGCTTTGCTCAAGGGAGTATTGATGCTCCGGGATTCTTTTCTGACGGTTCTCTTTCTCCTGATCCTTTACACTTCACACTTCCCTCCACACTTCCAGGCAGAAAGTATGGCTCTCAACTTGGCACGTCGGTTGTGTTTCCAGACACACTTTTTTCACCCCCCCCTCTTTTATCCTTGCCCTCATCCCACTCGCCACCTCACCAAGATCACAAAGACAAACAAAATCCCTGACGGTGGCCCTGAGACCACCAGGATCCCTCCTCACTCAATGGCTCCCGCTCATGCATTAGCGGGCAACCCTGGTATGATACCTGAGCATCTGAGCGGCCCACAGGATGTCCAGACCCCGGCACTCAACCTCACTGGCAATCCCCATGAGATTCCTGCCGTACTAGAGTTTCCAACTGGAGGAGCCCCAAGTCAGCCCTCTCCCGTGCCAGATCTTTCGACGTCGGGGCAGATGTTTCAGGAGCTGGAGGCCAAATGGTATCAACGCCATGAGAATATTGCTGAAAAGCTTGAAGCCAGATGGCATCAACGCAATGAGAAGCTTGCCGAAAACCTCTATCGAGAGATTAAGGAGAAATCGGTTGAAATTTCTAGACTTACTGTTTGGCCCCCACCCCTCATTTTCCTCCAATGTCTAACTGATATCGTATATAGGGTCTGGCTTTGAGCTGGGAAACTGAAAAATTAAAGCTTGAGGAAAATTTCAACCTCCGCGGGGCCTTGGGTAATCAATTGCACTATCCATCTATTCATTTATCACTAATATTTGGCTATAGAACGAATTGCCTATCACGGGAGACTGATAGACAAAATCAAGTCCCATTATACAAATGGCGTTCAGACCGCACTTGACGAACTGGCCATGACAACCAAATTCGACGTGCTTCTGACCCAGGAAATAGCAACCCGTCGCCTTGTAAGGAAGGATATTGACCGCTGCATCGCCGTTGTTTATCACGAAGTGTCCAAACATGCACACGGTAATTCTAGCAGGATTACCATCTATGAGGAGGACCATACCCCCAACGAACGTGCTGCACTGGCTACTTTCTTGGGGGTACAGGAGAAGTGGCCGGATGGCCTAAAGTGGGAGGAAGTGAAAAGGACAAAGAAAACTGGGCACTGAGAAGATTGTTATTGTTTTTACCAATACTAAAATAGTGGCTTAAATACGTGATCAAGACTTCCATGCTGTACAGGGTGTGATAAGGTACTACTGTTGGGGGATAGCTTACCATGGCCTATAATGACGAAAACCGCAACAGCGCCCAGATCCTAAAGATTTTCGCGTTTAAAAACCGAAACTCGTAAATTTTCTTCAACCATCGTGCTTGGTGGACAGGGGGCTCAATTATCGTCACTATTTCAATTCTCCAACAAAGGTCACCGTCACTTGCCCTTTCATGCCAAAAGGTGGCCGTTTTCTAGACAATGTGATAGCTCAATGCTTAACCCAATTGACTACCCTAAGAACTGGAATAAATCAGAATGGTGCTAGGACATACAAAATTTCCCCCTTTGGATTAGAGGGAGAAAACACAGCTCCGTCGAGAGAGATAAAAAAGAATATAACAGACCTTACTAGGAGAGGCAACTCCAGCGTCCTAGTTTTTACTTGAGTACAACATCTGCTCGCCACCCAGACTTTACATCTACCTTGCTCACCCGAATCTCAATGTATTCATTTTCTGAACACGCAGCCGTTTGTCAATTAGAAATAAGTCGCTTTTAGGTTTAGGTGAGAGTTTAAAGAAAGCTTAACATGTGGTTAGGTGGTGTAGTTTATTATACCAGGAAACCGCCCCACCATTCATCAAACTCTCCCCTTAAACCCGAATCGGGAAGCTATGAGTCAGCCATTGGTTGAGCACCGCATTAGCGATTGAAACAGAATCGCCGTCTCCACTGTGAGGCACTTGGTGGAGCCCGGGTGCACAAGTAGTAACCCTTCCCACCCCTCAAATTACCATGCTTTGCATAACTCCGAATACCGATCCCTCCCCTGGTGAACTAGAGCCGCGTTTTCAACCCATATATGATGCCCGACGAGCCCACAATAACCTGCGGCCGAATACGTACCAGCTACCAAGATTAGTCATCTCGCAATGTCTAGTTAAGCACGTTTTGCATGATTAGGCATCTTGCTACTTGAGTAATTGAAATCTGTCATCGGTCACTCGACGGGTTTTTATTTTGCTTTTTTTCCTCTTTTCCCCTTCGTGTCTCGGCACAATGGTGCCTATGACAGGAATGGAGTTCAGCATGGCGGGGTAGGTAGTCTACCGGTAGGCTGCCGAAACCCATACCACGCGACCGACCTGCCTGCCGCCAGGGTCGATCCCTGCTCGTCCTGCCCTTTTTTGACGAAAAGGGACTTATGCATGTCATATTGTGCCGGCCCTATGATAGGAATGAATGAATGAATGAACGAATGAATGAACGAACGAAAGGAAATAAGTTACTTTGTTTTCTTTTGAAAAATTTGGAATCGCCCCCGTAGGAAGGAATTCTTCTGCATGATTCATAGTAAGCGCTAATTGAGGAGTAAGTCGAGTTTGATGCGGAAAAGAAAAAAAAGACGTCAACTCTGTTGGAAAAAGTGCTGGGTATGGTAGCACGGGGTCCTTTTGAAGTACTGTGTCCGTTCCTATCTTGTACTGTACTGTACAGTGCCATGCGGGGTGGACGGTCGCTCAAAGTGTTTCGTTGAGCGGTTTCCCTTCCTCCATTGGTCTTCCCTTTTCTACGATAGATTGCCCGGCCTCTCGGCGTAACTAGGCATCTACATCACTAGGGCTAACGTATCGCTCCCAATCTCCGATTGGGTGTCACGCTGTGCGATTGCCTTACAGTGTTTTACGGGATTTGTGCTTTGTCGCAGAGTTTACGTGAATTCGCTCGGTGAGCGCGCAAGAAGGGAACGTGATGAAATGTTTATAGATGGAAGAACTAACTATGGGCGATATAACAACAGAAGTAGAGGAGGGGAGACATCATGAAAGCCGGTCTATAGGGAGTGAACAGCTGGGACGAAAACAATTTGAGCGAGAGACAGAAGAGACAAAAAACAAAAAAAACACCTCTATCCGACCAATGCACCATTCCGTGAAGCTCAGGAAACCCAAAAGGGAATGATTCTGGCGTGGCATTCGCTCACCTCAATACATACTCGTGCTCACGTAGGTACCTACCGGAGCTGATTAACGATTGTCTGATAGGACGGAGTAACGACACTTACTGTGTGAGGTGAGTAGGTAGCGTGTACCCTTGAAATCTCTCCGCTGCTCTGAGTGCGTCGAGCGCAGCTTCAAAGTGCGGTCGGGAGTCCCTCGTCGAGGAAACGTTTCCAAGGGATATGCAAGCCTCAGCCTTCTACCCGTCGAAAAAAGGTCCGTCAGCTGTGCACTTTAAACTAGGGAGCAGAAAACGATCACCCCCACTGGTAGGGGGGGGGAGGTGGATAACTTACAAGCTCCAGGAGCTTGCCGGTCAAGCAATTGTGCTTTTTTGCATTCTCTTCGGCCTGCTTGAACAAGCCTACGGCAGAGGAAAAGGCCACACGTGCCTGGTAATAATTCTCGGTGCCTCGCCTTCTGTCCGCTACTGCGTCCTCCTCGTCGGATTCTTCCTCTCGCGCAATCTTGGCCACGAATTGCTGAGCATTCAAGAGCCACCACCGTCCGTGACCTGTAACAGAGTAAGCATGTGTCTTGTGAAAAAGCTGAAATGGCTGGAATGGCCGGAATGGTAATGGTCGGGGCGGAGGCCACTATCCCATACCTTCGAAGGCTCCAACGTGGTCTGGATAGCTCTCCTTGATCCTGTTCCATTCTCTCACACACCAATTGGCCAGCGCATCTATTCCGCCGTTGTCTGCGTCAAAGTAGGCAAATTCTTGCACTTCATCGATGATCTGTAACCTCTCCCTAAGGCGCCCATTGTCCAACATGACGCCGCTCTGGTCGATATTGCTCACACAGGAGTGGACAGTGCCGATATAGTTTTGCCAGCTGTCAGGACTTTTCTTGAGAGCCCTATTGGCATTGATGATTTCTCTCACGGAATTTGCAAAGACATCTTGGGGAGACATTGCTGTAAAGGTAGGATTCAAAAGCTTGATGTGAGGAGTGGTTTGAAAACTGTCTGTAGAGACTGAGGACAGCACAGGTGGGTTTTGTGATTCTGTGAACACTTTGAGCTCGGGGAAACTGAAGGGGGTAAAGGCGGCTGCTTAGACTAAACGGTAGGAATATATTTCTCCAAGTGTGAAATTGGACTTGTTGGGATAGTAAGTAAAAGGCGGAAGGATGTCGTTTGGATGGAGAATTCTAGGAAGGGAAGAAGACCAGTTATATAGTGGAAACGAACTCTATAGAGAGACTCCTTGGGCCAATGACAATCAAAGAATCCGATAATTTAACTTGCCTAGAAGCCCTCACCGCAATATCTAGAACTATACAGACAAAGGCCAATTGAAACCCGGGGATAGGAGGGTAGTTACGAATGAGACTCCCCCAGTTCCAAGCTGAAAGCCATTGTTGAAAGCATCAGACATGGATGTATTCCCAGATGCGGTATCCTATCCTTCCGCCGCGATCTTGCCCAACACTGAGCCATACAGCAGACACTAAAATCTTTCATATGGATCGTGATTATGTGACTTCAAGGAATTGCCTGTTCGGCCAGACTTTCCCTAAAAACGGGCGTGCTTGTCGGTAGCTGCAAGGCAATAGCAAGTGTCGACATCTGATATCTAATGCCGCGCAGACCCGCCTACCCGGCTTCATGGCAGCATAAGCGAATGAGGCGCAATTGCAATTTGGAACGCTCCACGGAGAATACTATGTCTTAGGACCAAGGGAGAATGAGATCCGTGTTCGGAGGGTCAAAAGATACAGCGTACAATCCGGAACCAGCGCCTGTAAGCCCTAGTCACGAGGCTATGGGCTCCATTAAAGTGATTCTAGAGACACCCGTTGAACGAAGGCTCAGCGGTCTCAGTGTCTTTAACTTGAAACCTTATCCTTCGTCCTTTATGTCATGCCACTTAGTCCTGAGTAAGGGCTAGTAGCTACACTAGAATACCAAGGCTTGTTAGCACAGGAGCACCAGCAACATCTTGGTCGAAACAACTGTCCGAGACAGTATATCTTGGTACAGGAGGGGAATGGGGGGCAAACCCGGATTAAGCCCCAAGCACATTGGTGGGCGTTGCGGGGATAAAGAGGTGAGATAGTAACTGCACCTAGGTAAGAAGGGCATAATTGACAAATCAGGAATAAAAAATAAAAAAAGATAACCGCGTTGTTAGACGTTGTAAAAATGCTGTCGAAGATAATACTGGGAAGACGTACAGGGTACGCCGTTAAAGGAGGATTAGTTACGGAACCGGATGACTGAAGCTAGATGACATGAATGACATAGGATGATACCGATTGTGTGGCGTTGGTAGAGCAATACCAATATCGAGCTTTGTTCATTGGACGGTTGATGCAGTAAATGTAGCTCAGAGTATTGCTTACGCCATCAAGGCAACCGGTCCTTGCTATGCTTTTGTCAACATAAATTACCGTTTTCCCCCGAGAGATTCAGTACATTTTGACTAATTTTTCAAACCTATGAGGCTCTCGAATTTGTTCGAGCTGCCACCTCCGGTAAGGCCTAGTATTATTAAAATTTTATATTTTTTCCATGACATTGTCTTTTATAGGGGCTGAAAAAAATTACCTCTTGCCCCGTTTCCCCCTTTCCGGAGAAGGAAATTTTGGACTACCTACCAGTAGATTCTACGATGTTCGGGTAAGGAGGCGAAAATATCATCTCTCATTTGGACCCCCATCTTGTACTGCATTAAATGGTTTGGATTTTCCGATTCTTCTCTCTCCTGATCGGTCAATTCTGGCTTGCTCCGCCACTGGTTTCTCCCCCTTTTTTTTTTTCGAAGTTTGTGAAGCAAGGCCATGCGGAAGTTGGAGGGACCTTAAGTTTCAGAGAACACATGGCAGTTGAAAGGCATCATGTTCATTTGCTGCGGCGGACGTGATGAGATTTGTTCCTGAAATTTTTTGTTTGAGCCCCATTTTCTGCCCGAGAGTTGCACAAAGCAGGTACCGGTACAGCAGAAGTACCATTCGGCACTTATATAAGCTTGGTGGTACGGGGCCGGTAGGGAGCTGTGCGCATCGGATCCTTTGTGTAATTCTCCGGTTCAACTGAGTCTCAAAGCCGAGGGAGAAAGTGAGACAAATGAAGGGACGAGGACGGGTACCGTAAATAATAGTATTTTAAAGGGAACAAGGGAACAATCTAGCTCCCACGGAAACTGCGAGCAAAGGGCAAACCCCCCACCTCCAGGAGCTGGTCCAGGTGAGCAGAGTTGGCCGAGTGGGGGAAAGCGTCAGGGGAAATTGGATTTTCGCTGATTCGGGAACCCAATAGGTTTGGTACCTGCTTCGTTGGGTAGGAGAATCCTCGGTAGGGTTAATATGATAACAGTAAAATTTAATGAATGTTGTTTATGATTAAATTTTCGCTTTAAACTATGGTGAAGGGGTTGCGAGAAACCGCGGCTCCATCTTTGTCTGGAGGAGAAATAACTTGTTGGTGCTCTCTTTTTGTTCGTGTCTTCGTTGTTGCCGTCACGCCTTCGTTCCTTCCTCCAACTGGTACTGTGCCGTACTCCAAGCCTTTCTTCACCCCAAACTTGAGCTTGTCGTGGGATTCTCAGGTTCTCTTATGTAGCACTTGCAACTTACAAGAGATTACCGGTCTCTCTGTCCCTCCTGGATCGTGTTTCTCAGCTGTTTGCGTGTTCTCCTCCGCCGATCCTCTAAACTCAAGCCTCCCGTTTCTTCTTCAACGCCCCACTTCCGCCGACAAGACACCTCCCTAACGACGACCCGTGGCGGAAACGACTAAAAACAAAAACCGAGGTTTTCGAAGAGTTTGGGGCTTGCCTATGGTAGCTGCCAGCGGAAGGTGACCATTTTGCCGTCCTTACTCGAGCACGATCCCTATGGAGTCAATTGTTTTCGCAAATTCGCCTCTTGCTGAGTACCTTGAAGGTGTGTTGAGAAATTCAAACTTGTTCTCCTCGGCACACTTTGTTCTTGATCCGCTTTGCTGACTGCGTTCGCATAAACAGGAAATGGGGAGAATGAAGCGTCCTGGGGCGTAGAACTATCGAATCCGGATCTGGCAGAAGAGACCCAACCGATATTCGCTCCACCGCTGACGTCTATCACCGCTCGTTTCAGGAAAAAGGGGTTGAAGCCTTTGAAGTTGAGCGATCCCGGTTGGAGCCGAAAGGCGAAGTTCTACAAGCTCTTTTCGGTATGTTGATTTTTTTGATGATTCGTTGATCCACAGCCCTTTTTAACGTCTTTGACCTCCCATGTTAACCCCGGAACTTGCCGAGAATCGGTGACTGATTTTTTTTTATCAAATAGAGAGCTGTCGATTCGAGATTGAGCAGAAATGAGAATTCCAAATTTCTCGAACGCTTTCGTTATATCATTGTCGCGTCGCAGCTTTTAAACGAACATGTAAACGTCTCCCATTACGATCGGAAGTCCGACCTAGCTCCGTTTTCTCTCGGTGGGGTGGCGTCAACAGATATCTTTGGCCCGCAGTATGCAAAAAGCGTATATTGGGCCGGCAGCGGGGGTTGTGTTTTGGTTGTTTCTCTTCTGTTAGCGTGGGTATTGAAAGGTGGTAATGGGAGGAGTGGAATTAGCAAAGGTCGGGCGATAGCGGCCTTGTTGCTATCAATGATGGTAGCAATCTCCCTTTTTGCTCACGCAAGGCGCAGGTGGCTACGCTCTCTGCGAGCGAAAGCTATAGAGTTTGCGGCTTTATTTGTAGAGAATAGCCAAACATTTGATGTTTTAGCATCGAATGCTGTGACTCTCATCCAAGAAGTGGAGCTTGTCTCCAGAGGATATAGGCTGTGAGTTTCCGTCCCTTTTATGGACTTTGTTCTTCACCAAACGCAGGCTTGATATTGTGTGAATTACCCCTGACGGATCATCCCAGTAGCACACCTTTACCCCCAATAACTCGATTAGAAAGAGATAGTCAGACTCGACGATGCGCTCGATTACGCCGTTCATTACTTTCTGCACTTAGTCTGGGAATACCACCGCATGTCCGAGCTTGCATGTCTCTCCGACATCTGACTCAGGAAATCGATCTCGAAAAATACTACGACATATATGATATCAGTAGAGAAGACGTGCAAAACATTGGGGCCGAAATAGACAATGGAGAATTTGATGATATGGAGAGTCTTAAAGCGTTGAAAGCATTGGTTCATCGACTTCATACCGTTAGGAGGGTATTTTTGTGTAGTTTGTTAGCTTTGGAAGCTGATGGGCGCCACCCCGATTACAGCAAGTGGCGCACTACTGTCGAGCAATTGAGGACCCTTGGGAGCCTAATTGGGGAGCTGGGTAGCGAGATCAAACGTATACTTGGGGAAGAAGAACGTATGCATATGTCTCCCGATCTGTGTGGTAACCATGCGGTTGAACTAATCTGTTACAGAATTCTTTGTACCTCCAACCCCCAAATCACCTATGTCTCCCGAGAATGAGCGCTATCGCGGGCAACTTCGAAAGCTCAATTCCCTTTCCCAAGCTCTTAGAGGGCTTCAGGCTAAGATGCACGTTCTCCGAGAGGAATCAGATCGTACTTTGAAGGAATCTACAGATTTAACTGATTTTGGTCCCGACCTACTCATCCACTATGACTCCATTGGCGCGGATTTGCACGCACTTGTTAATGAATGGGAGGACGGACGCTCCTTTCTCGCAATGAGCCTTGACCGAAATGCCAGCTCACCACCCTCAAAAACGCCAGGATCCGTTGGTGGAACCACCTTAGTGGGTGATACACCCAGGAATTCCATAATGTTTGGAAGTGGTGGCACGGGGTGGGCAGATGATGCCGGGTTCGGCTTATTCTCGCCAACAACGGAGGATAGAGAACATCTTTCTGAAGACGAGCAAGTGTTTGAGGCTGTTGCTGAGCCCAGGCCCCGGAGCATAATGACACGGGACGAACGCATTCGCAAGGTCCAAGAGGAGAGAGTAAGAATCGCCGAACACAAGAAGAAGGCTGAGGCCGGATTGGCACTTCAGAGAGAATTACAAGCAGTGCTCGTCAATCGTCCACCACCAAAGAGAAAGCCCGTAGAAAGTCGTAACTTCAGTACTTAGCCAGCCATTATCCCCGCCGACCATCGCAATTGCTCCGGGCGCCCAACCCTTTCTGACTGTATTGTAGTGGCTTCTCTTTCCTTCCATCTTGCTAGACCCACATACTCATGCATACCCACTCTACCATTTCGGTGGGTTTGTTTTTTCTTTGTCAAGCAGCGACGGGCGTTTTGGAGTATTATGCTTAGAATGTCGCGGTTTATGGCTAAGAATGGCTACGGTTTGATAAGGGAATTAAAATATGCCCCTTCCTCCACACGGCGTTGGACTTTTGCCTTTTTTGCTGTCCCGTTTTGTTGCCGTGGGTTACTCTGATTTTTTCAGGGCAGTGTTTATCTTTGTCTCCGTAACTTCCCGTCTTTCGTACCGTGCCTCGCAGTTCTACAACTTGCTTTGCTCTCTCCCCCAAATAGTGATTTGATCACTAATCCCTCGTTTCAACCCCCGAAACATAAACAAAACAAACGAAACAAGCCTTTCCTCCTTGTACTCATTCCCGCTCTTGTCGGTACAGATAGATCCAAAAGAAAAACATAAGAGAAAAAAAACTCTTGATTTTGCAACGCACATCAGTTTCACATCGCCATGCGTCTACAGAAGTACTTCCGAAAGCCAATGTGAATGAGGGGTAAGATAAAATTAGATCACCCGCAATTTAGTGATTTGTCGTGCGAGTGATTCGTTGTGATGGGAAGCGGCTAGAGGGCGTCGCACCGAGGGCGGGCTGGGTGGGTATGTCAGCACGAGCGATTTTGGGGAGGATTGCGGGGTTGCGGGGGTTTTCCCCCTTCCCACGGGGGGTTTGGGAATTGTAATAATTTCGCGTGGTGGGATCTTGTTGCGGATGTGGATGATAGGGTATGGTTTTTCAATGCGAGTGGGGAGAGGGGGGGATGTGTCTAGGGTTACGACGGATGCGAAGGCATCATGGAATGCCCCGATCGGCCGGTATGCCAATCCATATCGCGGGTCTCTCAGTGACCATAGTTGGTGTGGGATACTCGCTGCATACCTGTTTGGTTCCGTCCGGTCAAATTTTTAGGCGTCCCCCACCCGAGCCACGATACTGGTGCAAAAATTACATTCCGAATTTGACACCATCGCGATAATTTTTTCTTTTTTTTCTCTCTTTCCATGGTAGAGATTTGATCATGGCGCCCACGTATATTTTTTAGGATTGGGGCGGGGTGGGGAATGGTGGCTGATGCCTGGGTCTAGCTTTGTCTCCTGTTCCTTCCATTAGCTTTGCCGGACCTTACTGGGCTGGCGCTGAAACTCACTCCATTCGCTTGAACTCGGCGCTCGGGTTCAGGGGAATTTGGCTCCGCCCTGGCAAGTTTTCTAAGCCCGTGAATTAAGGTTTAGCTATTGGTGTTCCGAAAAAAGCTCTTTCGTTTTCATTCCTGGATACCTGGCGTTGGCATTTAACCCAGCTAACTCCGGTGATAAGAGTGGCTGTCTTCACCAGTTGACTGGTGGGCGATTGCCTTTCCGGATGGTGTCTATGGTATTTGGTGAGATATTGTTGTTTATTACTTCCACTTTACCGTATGATGCCCCATGCTCTGCCGCCGCCTGCAGTACTGTGAGTAGCACAGTGGGGCACAGCACGGCCAAGCTAAGCTTCTGACGACCGCTGAATATCGTAACTGACCGTTGCGGCCATTCTAGGTTGACGGAGCTAAGGGTTTGAGGAGGTATCACTGACAAATGTATGGGACCGGGAGGACGTGGTGGGATAGTAAGATTGGTGGCGGAGGTTTCCTTATTCGTGAACTTGCGATGAAACCTCTTCGAACCAAGTAGACGCTGTTCGGGATTATGCGCTCCGGAGGGAACGGGAGGTACGGGAGGAAAGGGGAGCTCAATCTTCTGCTCAGATCGTTGTGGGGGTTGCATACTGTGATCTGATAGCTAAAGCTTGGCGGTGATAATGATGGTAATAAAATCGGGATAATTGTACCGTTAATAAACTGTTTGGATTGGATGTGTACCCGATTGAACGTAGTAGTGGTTAACGATTTACTCAATCTCCTCGCTGTGCGTTTGGTATTACTGTTAAGTGCATGAATTGTCGTTTGATGTTGCGTGCTTGTTTCGCTCACCTCGAATTAATGTAGTTCTCGAGGGGAAACGGGGTGCAGTCTAATCGGGTGGTCCCCTCGGCACTGTGTGGAGTGTCATACGGTTGGATCTACTTGGTACGTCTACAAGATAACTCTATCATGATGGGCTTGCTTACTAGTCGAATAGAGGGGACACCACTCCTTAGAGTATGTCTGAGTCATGAAGGCATCTATAGTACGCAAGCCTTAATCTATTCCAGCGCAGCGGAGAATAAATATCCCAAGATACCAACGAGCATAAGCCCACTGAACTGCGGGCCTCCGCCTCATGAGCCGGTGAGTATCTAGAATCTTCTTGAGAATTCTCGCCGTAGTCCCGCGGAGCTTCGCAGTCAATTGGACTTCGCGGATAGTGGCTACGTGTCTAGTTAGAATGGAGTACCGGAAGTTTCGAGTTCAGAGGAACGTTGAGCCCTGTTATCGTTGCGGTTTATCATAGCAGTGGGTTCTTGCTTCCTCGGTGCTAGCATCCGTTATCATACTTCATGGTTGGGGGGTGGTAATCAATAATCCGGTCGCCGGGATGACAGTTCATTAATGTTGCCAGGTGGTTTTGCTGACTTTGGTTCGGTAATCGGTGCGTTGCCATTCGCCTGATGATACAGTATGAGGGGTGTTCGGCGATTGCGCCACACTACCGTAGAATAGGTAGCTACTCGCACAGATACAGTACAAGTACAGTACTGCGTGCCGAGTTCCGTTAGTATTAAATCCAGCCAATACGTGGTTCGGAGGGCGAAATAATTCTTGAATACTAAACCAGATGCAGATGAATTGTCCTTGTGCCTTTCTCCTCTGCACGCTGCGCCAACGGGTTTTAATGCGGACTATCAACCGAGTAATCCTGTGTCTCGCAGAATTTCTTGCTACGCCCATGGTCGAAATCGGGTTTCGGGTGTTGTGTTCTTGGTTTGTGGTGCGATACACTATTCTCGAGAGCTGGGGCGGTGCGGGAATTTTCCCGGAAGTAGAACCGTGGCGACCTCTTCTGTTACTTAAGGATGCGAAGTTCGATCTAAATACCAACAACTCGAGAGGATCGGTCGGGAGCTGAGGTGCTTCCTGTGTGGGTATTCTGGGGGAATCTCTCTCAAGAATACATGGTCGGGAGCTGACTCGCCACCTGTAGACAGCTGCATAAATGTCCTGGCAAGGAACAGATGTTGTGTTCGGCCACAGAACAATGAAAGTTTCGCATCCCGTCCGCTCTGCGGTAAACAAGCATTGTATCGACCGGTTAGTACTACAGTGGGTGACCATGTGGGAATCCCGGTTGCTGAACTCTTTTAAGTTTTGTTTTTGCATAGTCCGCGCTCCACGTTCCCACTAGAATGAAAAGCGTAGGCTGGGCGTTTTGTACACCGTGCCGTTCTTTTTTTTCCGCTGAGTGGTTGGGTGATTGGATTAGTAGTTGGAAGTGTGAATTGACAAGGTAATATGAGTTTGAGCTTTTTGTGTTTTCTACGGAACGGGGCAGCACCGAATTCTCTCGGAGATCAAGAGATAATAAACAATACTTCATTAGAGGTAATTCAATACTGCTAAAATTTCACAAAGTATTTAGCACTCGGGTGCTCGCGCGCGATAGCTCTATCTTAATGGGCTCACTTACTGGTCTAATAAAAGATGACATCCTGCTTTAGGGTATGCATGACTCGCAAATGGGATCTACAGCAGGCAGGCTCTAACGTCTTAACGGTGCGGTATTCTCATAGCCTACTGGACGTCTGATAGCAAGAACGAATGGAGGTATTTTGGAGCAAGTAAATTGCTTAATTATAGCTTGCTAATACAACAACGGGTCACAGGTTTGGGTTCATGCCTGGCTTGAGTGGTAGCTTCCGCTCGGTTCTGGCTAAGAGGAACGGAGAGCTGTGTCACTTCCTTCTCTTGGAGTGGGCACAATATGTTGGACTAGTGATGATGACCTTTGTTTCACGAATGAAGGTCGCCTTAACTGCCAACACAAGAGCGGACTTTTCAACTCATTGTGCCGGTCCCTTCGACTCTAAACTTCTATACCTGTGGGCTTGCTGCCATAGTGCGTTGTGGTATTCAAACCATGTACATTACTGATAACTGTGCCAAAGTGGGTTTAATGATCTTTTAGTTCTTGGTAAGCCATCCTAAATTTACTGTATACTGGCAATCTTAATCTGGAACTTTGAAATTGCTTTATTATTTCAAGGTGCTGGCGAACGTAACCTGAAATCCAAATCCTCGCGCAATGTTCTTGGTCTTGTGGACTCTTAGTCATATATTACTTATGCAGGGAGGGGAGTCTGGAAGATAATTAAACTTCACGGAAAGCAGCTGCGGGCCTTGTTAGAACGAAGCGATTACGAATTGAGGGTTACCTTGGCTTGATTATAGTTCTGATTTAGGGCTAGATACTTGTAGCGAGGTTTTGGTGCTTTGTGGTTTACTGTCCGGTATCCGTGGTGTCATACCAGTGTTTGTTGGTATTGAATAGTAATCAATAATCCCATCGCCGGGAGAGCGATATGTTAGTGCTCCCAGATGGCTTGCTGGCCCGGGCCTGGTAGTTGGTGATATGTGTTACTTGAAGGACCCTAGGGGCTCATGGTCACTGTTGCTAATTTATATACCGAGCCAATTTTTCAAAGCCAAACAGATACATTGAGATGATAACCAATAAGAGAATGAAAACCCAAGACGTAGAGAGAAGTAAGAGAAACCAATTCATCCAACTGATCCATTCCATCAATAACCTTGTTCTATTTTTCCACTGTCGGAGGCGGTGAGGGAGATGCCGCTGCCCTGGCCGGTTGAGATCGTTGGCACCGATAGATCCCACCATGAGGCAGGTGGTCTGGGAGCAGACAGAATTGCCTGCCGTTCGGTGGCCAACGACTCCCCAAATCTAGGCAGGCAATTCGTCCTTCAGGCATGAAAACTGCCATGCCATCCCGGACAGTATTTTCCAATGCAACGTAGTGGTGCATGTTTTGCCGGAGACGTTGCCTCCCATGAGTAGTACTTTCATCGCTTCCTCAGGCCAGTTGTGGGCTGCTTGTGAGTCTGGTGTTTTGCCAAGATTACTTGGATTGTCGTGGCTGACATTCACTCATCTGAGTAGTAATTTCACCGCTCACTCGCACACAGAGTATAGAGCTTGGTAATATGTACGAATGCAGGGTAGTGATGAAGAGAAGTAGGGTTAGTAGTAGAGAATGGCAGGGTAAAGGGGTCAAGAAAGGTGGGGTCAGAGCGGTAAGACGAGTGGGGCCGGGTGCTGAGTGTGTTCTGTAACAGTCAGTCCTGTTACACTCATATATTTTTTCTTCTTTGAAAACTATGTTTTTACTATGTTATGTTATGAGTTTTTTCTATTGGTAAAAACATACTATAAAAGAATAATACTATGCAGTATTACCTAGATAGGCACGCTTGGCAGATTAGGGGAGGGAGTCTATAAGTGTATATAAGGAAGGGGAAAGTCCCTTCTGTCATGATTCTAGACTGACTTAGCTATTTCGTACTATGACTCAGGTACGAGTCATAGGGTTTCATTGGTTATATGGTTTTATGTTATTGATTATATGCGCATGACCTGTTTAGAGGTCATGGGAGGTTTTACATGACTCACAGTTGTGAGTCATATATTATTGTTACGCGAATGACCCATTTTGGGTCATATGATATTATGTTTTCACATGAGTTGCGCTAGTAACTCATAGTTATATGTTTATTGCGCAATGATGTCACGGCCACCTGTCTACAATTATATAGTGGTGGCTGATAACATCTGATAGAGGAGGGTTGTTGTGCCGGAGAAAGGGTTTGGGGTTTCTTTTAGAATTTGTGACGCTAGATTTCTTTTGTTATATAAAGGAGTGTGTCCCTTTATAATTTTCTTTCCTTACGCAACCTGGTATTTTCCTATCTACACTTGTACCTAGGAATTACAGCTCTCACTCTTGACTTCGCGTCACCCGAACTTCAGACTCCGAACCCCTGGTACAAACATGTTTTGTTTGTATACCCGCACCAGTCCCTTGCCTCGTCTTCTGTGGTGTGCCTTGGACTATCCGCCCCGCAGTACCGCGGTCTTCCCCGTTACACAAGGTTGCGTCTACAAGGATCCAACCCACACCACGCCATGTCAAAATCCCTTGAGATCCCTGCTGAGCTCTTCACTCACCTGAGCCAAACAGCCGCCCTGTCCAATGAACAGCTTGCTAACCTGAACCCGGATCAGAGATATAACTATCTCACTCGCCTTCGCGACGTCCTCCTTCAAACCGTAAACCTCCCTGCGCCGACTACTCCTCCTGCCTCT
>QLOI01004541.1:0-27978 GCA_003313605.1 Tuber umbilicatum | reverse complement strand
AAACCCTCCTTTCTCAAAAGACATTCTTCCTCTCCACCCTCGTGTCCTGGCAAAAATCCCTCACCACACCGGAGGAGAAGGCTGACGACAATGGCACCTTCACCATCGCCACTGCCGGGGCATGGAGCGGCAGTAGTGCCAGCGTGCAAATGGTGAAGCGCATTGCGGACAAGGAGACAGTCAGGATGGAGATGTTCAGGAAGGAAGTTGTGGCATGCCCGCGCTCCGCTGGTGGCTTTGGAGGGTGTGTTTGCCTTGTTGGTCGAAGTTGAGGGGCTGGCGATTCAGAGGAAAGGGAAGATGGAAAAAAGGGGGAGACCAAGATCCCCGGTAGGAGGAAGGGGAAGGGAAAGAGGAGGGCGCCGGAAGAGGAGACGGAGGCGGAGAAAGGTTTTTGGGGCACGATCGCTGGGAACGTGGGGGTTATCGGGGATTGGATTTGATGGGCTATTATCACACTGGCTTTTTGGATGTCTTAGTGTGGGGGTGAGTGATTGCGTGTGTTGCACTTTAGGGAGGATCTGATATGGGCGCTGGCGTTGTGGATTATTAGAATTTTGCTACCGCATCGTATCTTTTATACCATAACATTTATTATAGGCCACTACTGCCCGATGAAGGACTTTTAGTACTGAGGGATTATGAAGCAGCTTTATGCTAGCACTACCTCCTGCCTTGCCCGGGTATTGCCATACTAGCCTGTGCATACCGGGGCTTATGCGCGTAAATTTCCAGACACTCGCTGCTGTGGCGTTTTTATCTACCCACCAGTGTAGGCTTTGTCGATTTTTTTAATACCCCAAGATGGGGGGGGAGACAATGCTCATCCGTGCAGCTGTCGATGGGGGTGTTTTGGAGCAGAGATACTTCCTCATAATACAGTATCATGAATTAGGAAGTGAGATTAAAGCCAACTTTTAGAATTGAATTTAGAGGCCCCGAATCTTCAGCTTTGGTTTCTACAATTGCTAACTGGTCCTAAAGTAAATTGGGTATTCATCATAAAGCGCGAGTAGGGAGAATACTATATGATACATACATAGAATGAAGAGCTAAGGAAACAAATTTGCCTAAAAAGGCGAGGGTTCGGGGCTAAAAAAAATTTGAAAAGTCAAAAGACCAGAAACGCCATTCATATATGCACGTGCAAAACAGCCAGTTGGGGCAACGCATTGCTTGCAGTTGCCGCAGTTTTTGGTCTCCTGCTGTCTCTCATACCATTACTAAGAAAAATTGTTGTAAGGTTCTAAAGTGCAGGGGGATATCTTCATAAGAATCAGCGTTACTCAAGAGTTGTAAAAGGATAAGGCATCTAGAGCACCTACCCAAACCAATCGATTCCAATCCAAGTACTGGCAAAGTAACTCCCCTCGAATGGCAACCACATCAATCCCCACTCCCCGGCAAGAGCTTTTTCAACTAAACCCACATTCCCACGGAACTCCCACAGCGAGAATACCTTCACTTTTACAATTCCAGTTAAGACCTACATGGAAATGTCGTCCTGAGAAAACTGACTAGATTGGTGATCTCAGATCCTGGGGACTTCGCCATCACGGGAAGTGAAAGGCTCAGGAGCTTTCGAGGAGAGCAATATCCGGCTTGAGCTATTGGATGTAATTAGAATAAATGGTGTTGACGGAGATGGTGGAGCGGATTATTGCAATGGAGGGGACTAGGAGGGAATCACAAAAAATGCAGGGGGCTATGGCAAGGAGGCGGCAGAGCTCAGAACCGGAAACGGGGGGAGAATACACTGAAAAAATGGCAGAACAAAGAGAGTGACAGAAGAATGAGCAGGTCGTGATATCGCCTAGCTAGTAAAAAAACACATGTCTGGATGAGGATAATGGTCTGAGAGGGATGGTGGGGTGTAGGGTCCTTTATAGAGAGAGTTAGGGAAAGATCGGGGGTATGGGGGAGCAAAAATAACATAACGAGGTGTAAGAGAATCCCCAATCCTCCCTACACCCCGCCATCCCCCACAGACCATTATCCTCATACAGACATGTGTTCTTTTTACTAGCTAGACGATATCACGATCTACTCATTCTTTTGTCACTCTCTTTGTTCTGCCCAAATAGGAGCGAGTATGCAGTACCAGCATTCAGACACTAGACCTAGAGGGAAATGTTGGCGCCGGTTTCTCCCACCCGAAAATCGATCCCTTTCCCGCTATAGCTCCCCACCATCGCATCCGTTTATTAGAGGCTTTGTGGTAGACGCACCCAGAGTCATTTTTACCGATCCTGGTATGTATAGGCTAAGCCTTGATATATCCAGATCTTGACCTCGTCTCCACGCAAGAGCAAATCCAACGAATTTGACCTCAACGACTTTGACCTCTCATAACACAGCCAATACCACCCCGTTTTGAAAAAATTCCTCCCTTTTTTGAAATCCGGGGAGCAACAGAATGAGCAATGTTGACCGTGCGCTGTTCGAGTTCGAGCTAGGCTTTACCAAGCTGGAGACTTATCATTGGGCATTGTGGTGGATCTCTTACAGTTCGCTTTGTTATTTCTGCCCTTTTATGTCTTGGATTTTTCATACAAAACCCTACACTTCGCTCTTTTTTTTTCTAGTCTGTTATTCTCATATAGACATACGTGCTTCTTCACTCGCTAGGTAATATCATTTCCTACTCATTCTCTTGTCACTCTTGCTCCTAACCTAGAAGTGAATATACCGGGATTTATACGCTTCCCCTTTGTGCTTTGCACCCAGGCGGTGACAACGCCCTCTGTTTCTCCCACCCAGAAATCGATCCCTTTCCTACTGCCACCTCTCCATTGTCACTTTCACCATTAAAACCAGAGGGCATACTAGGACATATCTGACAACACACCTGCATAGGGAGTGGACGGGCGGGGCGGGGATAAAGACCGGAGTTGGGAGGAATTTGGAATTTGGGTTGTCGGGGAGAAGGGGGGGTGAGGGGAATATTTTGTAGGATTGAGGAAGTGCGTGACTTATATATATATGGGTTTGTCCCTTGAGTAGGTAATCTTTGGTCAATGTCTTGTATATGATCTTGCTATTTATATAATATCCGCTAGAAGAAATCATCCGGAATCCCAGTGATCCCACCACACCCAGCGCGGATTGCCGGCCCGCAAAGGCAAGTGCACCATACGGTTTACTAGTGGGAGAAACAATAGGCAGCTCACTCCTGATAGGGAAGTGAATTCTGTAGATAAGCACCGCATACCAGGCAAACTTGTTGTGAAACAAACCCTCAAGATACTATCTAACTTTCTCCCACCGTCCTTCATAGTCAATTCAAATGCTCACCCCCCAGTAACACGAGTAAGGAATAAAACAAGATCTCTCTGCGTCCTGGTAATTATATTAGGTTTTCGCTGACAGAGATGCCATGACCTGGGGGCGGTGTGCGCTATCTTGTGCCCATGATAAAGTTTATTGAGACAAGCATCCCATACAAGAATATGCATCACATCGGAAGAAAGAAAATATACACCTCTATAGCACTTCCTGGAATAAACTGTCATCCCCCCCCCGGTAAAAATAAAAAAAAAGTATCGTAGAAAAGGAAAAGTCTACGATGTGTGTCACGCACGTATATCACACACCTAGTAACCTCCTCAGAAACCCCACCCAAGACAAAGAAACACCACCAATTCCAAAGAGATATGATACATGGATGCAGGCCATAAAACACCACCTAAACTGACAGCCCCCGCCTTCACGCCGAAGCAATACCATATAGACTTAAACTTGCAGCAGAGGGGAAAAGTAACTATCCACGTCAACCGGTACCACTTCTCGAGGGTAAGTACAGGGCAAAAGGATGCAGGCGGAAGGACCTAGGAAGCTGGTGTTGCCAAAACAGATCCAGAGCCGGAAGCCAGCACGGAGAATGAGAAAAAATGGGTAGAACAGGGGGGGCTGGCATTAGCACAAGTACTAAGCAATGGTTTACCGCTGGCCCGAGCGCCAGACAATGGCTATCGCTGCTGCTGCGGCAGCGGTGGCAGCTATGAGGGGGATGGGCTTTAGCGGTAGTAGGCGTGGGGAGGCAGAGGAGCGGGGGAGGGCATCTGGATCATTGAAAGGGGTATCCGGGGCGGAAGAGGGAGGAATGGAGTGGGGCGAGAACTGGGCGTTGGTATCTAGGGTGGGTGTATTTGCGCTGACACCGCAGGACTGTGGGGAGGCTGGGTGATCACTGGGGCATTCGGGTCATCTACTGTACATGCGGGAAGAGGAGGAATTCCGGGAAGACAGGAATCTGCGGAATGCTTGGTATGCTGGCACCAGATTTTACTGTTTCACACCTCCCGAGAGATATTGAATCATTCTAAGTACAAGCGGGAATTCTGTAGAAAACTGTGAAAAAAGAATTAAAGGTAAGGGCTGATTTCCTTACCAGAGCCGGAGCGATACTGCCCCTGTATAAAAAAAGTGAAAGCAAAAGTCTTTTTTTTTCTTCATCCATCGCTATGCACTGCCAGCCCCTTTAGCACCCGCACTTGGTTCTCCTCCGGACTTCTCCGCCCCCGCCCCCGCGGCGAGCCCCCGCAGCCGGCTGAGCTCCTCAGAGTTTAAACTGGCTCCCCTCTCCTGGCTCGTGAAATATTTCTCCGCAATTCCGCAATCAGATAGCCTAGTAACTAATGATACTTTAGCAATTACTAGCTAGGTTAAGTAGTTAAGAAGTGCTTGTGTAGTACTCACCGAACCCCCTCCTCCTAGCACTGCCATCAGCAGCATTCCGTTCTACCACTTCAGGGTGTTTAGGGTTCCTCCAAGTTCGCCAATGGTTCCTCAGATGCTTCCAATATCCTGGAAAAGTGTCAATGATGATGGCAGTCTCTTAATACTTAGCTCATTTCTTACCTGAACGATGGGGGTAAATTTGTCTTCAAGTCGAAATAGACAAGGACTGAAGGATGAATCGGGTGTGTTAACTTGGAAGCCTTCATTGGTGTTTTTTTTCTCTAGGTTTCTCTAACTTAGGGGCTCTGTCAGGCATGTTGGCAATACAGCTCAGGTGTTGGGTGAGGGGTCCGGTCCTTGGGGACTGAAACTTGATGAGTCTAACAAATGGAAGCATTTTTCAGGAAAACTTGAACATTGTTGGTTAAGATCAGTGTTCCCAACGGGCCAGGCCTGGCCCATTGCAATTCTTCAGGACCTAGCCTAGCCCAAGCCTGCAGGCCTAGTCCTAGCTGAGCCTGGACGGGCCTGGCCTAGCCTATAGGTCATATAGGCATTGCACATGGTGCCTGATAGGCCGGCCTGACCTATATGGCCTATACAGCCTAGGCTGGCTGGGCCTCTATAGCCCATACTACCTAGGCAAGCCTTTTCTACCCTGTATATCAAATTGAAAATTAAAAATATAAGAGTAATTTCACTTTAGTAAGATATAATATAAACAAATAATTATGGTAGTGGTTACCTGTAGTGATAGTAGAGTAGAAAAACTTTGAGCAAGGGTAATAGTAAAAAAAATAAAGAGTGTGAAAATTGAAAGAGGTGGGGAATCAAGATTAGCTTAACATAATCTATTTTTAAATAAAATTACTTGGCCTATAGGTGCCTATCAGATCTGGTCAGCTTTCATCGGCCAGTCTAATTCAGCCTATATCAACCTAGGCCATTTGCAGTAGTGGCCTACCTTGGCCCGGCCTAGAGCCTATAGGCCCGCCTATCAACGGCCTGGCCCGTTGGGAATACTGGTTGAGATTCGGTAGTCGGTTGTTGATGGGTGGATGGTTATTTGATTGAAGGAAGTTCGTTGATTCTCAACTAAGCGTGGGGAGTTCCCCCTTATAAGTTACTTTCGCTTAGGTATGTTGGGTCCGGTATTACGTCAGGTGTTACTGCTGGATATGTGGATGGCCTACGTGTCTATTAGACTCTGTGAGGGCTCAGCGAGGCGGAACCCTCAGCGAGGCATGGCATTTCTCTGCTAACAAAAACCTGTCTACTGGCAGGCATTACAAGCCAAGAAATGCTATGCCTTGCCGAGGGTGCTGCCTCGCTGAACCCTCAGTTGGTCTATGGCAAATTACATTGACAGCCTTTGTGGTGGTAGCTCAGGTACCGTACCGAGCAGGTCTCTGTGCTGTATCTATAGACCCCTTTGTACCATTACAATCAGAGTAAAAACAAGAGTACATTACTATACGATATTTGGTTGCGGATTACATCCTTTAATGTAGTTCGATCTGAACGACTGATATTGAGTGAATGTGAATTACGAAGCTTATTAGATATGAGTGGAAAGCTAGCGCTTAGTCACCCACCTGGACCAGTTGTCAAGACGGAGCGGGTTTCTCATGATTTCAGAAGGGAAGCTCTTCTGCTTTTTTTCTCTCTTTCCTTTGAATAACTGTGACTCTCCTCTCCAATTCCAGGGCAGCTGAAGCTACCTCTGGTTCTTTATTCTTACTACCAAAACTCCTACCTCCGCTCGCTTTGTTTTCATTTCAGGCAAGTTTCCTAAAATCTCTAGTCTAGATTCTCGACACCACTGTTTCACATCCAATGCTTGTGTGTCACGGGGGTGCGCGCCTCAGTCCCGGCACCAGCCACCCTGGCGGTAGCTCCTATCATATCACACTCCCTATTCCTAGAGAAAAAAATGGGAGGGAAGTAACTAGGGGACTCCTCCTCAGCTTTGTGCTTGAAGAAAACGCATCCCATAACTCCCCTCTCTCTCCTTACCATCAATTTACTATACTAATCAGCTTTTCCGGAAAAAAAACGAAAAAAACAGCATATTTGTGGCCGACGCCCTCACCCTCCTACGACCGAGCTCCACACTACCAAGCCCCAGATCCCTACTCTGTGAAACCGCCCTGACCCGTTTCATCCTCTCACCGATCCTCAGCTCGCTAGACTGAAAAGGAAGAAGAAGGGAGGAGGAAGGGAGGGGGCGGAAAAGTAAGAGTGAAGTGAAGGTATGAGGTGACGCAAGCGGTCATGGGGTGTCACTCATGACCGTAGGAACAGAGAATATTAGACCAACCCCCAACATAGTGTGTGCCCGCTCTTTCCAATTTCCTACTCCATCGGAGAGAGAAACCTTCCTTTCTTCTTTACCAACCCAAACATTCATCTTCCATCCATTCGAACATCCCCCTCTTTCCCATCTTAAGTTCGAGCAAAGAAATTGACAGACCAAGATAACCCTGCTTGGCTTCCATCCGCTGATCGCTCTTCATGTCGCGATACCTGCATCTACGATTCCGACGATCGTGATACCGCGCTCGGAGGCCTCAGGGTCTCTAACGGTATGAAGAGCACTACTCTCTATTCTATGGTGGAGATTATCTGTATCCTTGATGATAATTTCCACCTGCAAGACGATGACGAACAATTGGTTCAGCGTGATGAGGAGCCACTTCGACCAGGAAATTACTACATTTTCACTAATGATAGGTCCCCTCCGTGCTTTGGTCATCAACGGCCACTCACTCACCATAGGTTCCATTACAATCACCGATGAAGTCCCTCTATCTCGTCTCCCTTCACTCTAGACCAGAACCCGTTCCGATTCGCCTCGTCGCGCCGCACTTGAACGAGATCGGCAATGCGTGATAACGGGCAGGCCTGCAATAGTAGATAGTGTTGCTTTATGGAGAGCGTTCGAAGCCGCTCATGGATTTCCGTTAAAATATGAGGGGTACTGGAACGACAATAACTACGGTCGTTGGATTGACATTCCATCGGTCTCTGAGTCCTATAGAACCATCAACTCTGTGCAGAATGGGATCTTGCTCGAGCGGGGGATACAAGCTTTGTTTGATCCACATGAGCTGTCAATCAATCCAAATATACGCTTAGCCAGACCTTAAAGCGTTCGCTACGTCAGCGCAAAGTTGTGTGTACCTAGTGCGCTCTAGTATTCGATAAAACAAGGTTGAGCACCGAGTTTTGTTCATAAATTCTCCCAGAAACCAGGCAAGTTGAGATCTAGTTTTAAACAATATCAGGGATGGAAACCCTTGCAAACAAGTAATGACCATTGCCTCATTTGAAAGAGGTTGATCGTGGATAGGCATTATGCCAAGCCTTTGGAATTGAAGTGTAGCCTCAATGAACAGACATATAATAGAAGGCCTTATGCCTGTAGTACTGGTATTTGTAACCAGTGTTCTCAATGGTTCAGAGGCCCCGTAGAGCCGGCATGACGGACCGCCTGAGCCCTACTCGTGCCAAGGTTGTAGCTCACCAGCCACAACCCCCGGTTGATCGCAAGCTCACAAACCCGGGGCACTCCAGAGGAGTGCCCACCATCTCAACAATAATTTCATACTCAACAATAAATATTATTGCAAATATCGTAGGATTCTGCTCTGTATTGGTAGCTAAGATGATTATTAGTATAGGGTTTATTTAAAAGAGAAAATGCAAGTGCGAGTATTCGTATCCCAAGTGTTGAATCCTTGGATAGATGTGCGATCGGTTATTGCACCGTATATCACTCGGATTAACTGACCAGTATTTCCGAGTGTTTGGGGAAACCAGGGCGCCATGCGAGAACGTCCGATCCAATTCTGTGACACTTTTGCTGCCCTAAGCTGTTAGGTAACCATCCTGAGCACTTTCTTTATGGGTTCTAGCTACGGATGTCTCTGGGAGGGTTAAGGTTATGGAGTTTCCTCTTGGGTATGCAGCTCGATATTGAGGTGACAAATCTAGAGGCACATAGCATAGACGCACTATCTGCACAGGAACTAACTCTAAGAAACCCATGATACCACGCAGCGGGAGAAAGTTTTGCTTTCCAAATATTTCACCCCAGCATCTGGGAAATAGGCCTCAGAGTTTCCAACGCAATACCGTAAAAACTGGAATAATTGGACCTCATGCTAGGACGTCCGAGTTGCCTCTGCTAGTAAAGGTCCCTTGTATTTTCCTTTTCATTTGTCTCAGCGGAGGGCTGAAAGGCAGCTTTTTTCGTTGTGTTACTTCCCCTTCTTCAGTGTAGGAAATTCTAGACGCCTTAGCGTGAGGTCCAATTATTTCAGTTTTTACAGGAATGCCATCCTCCCGAGTGATCCCGTGTGGGCACAGACATTTTTACAACCTTTCTCTAATATCCCACTAAGAACCATAACAAGTGCCCAATCTCCGGAATGCACCCTCCCAGATATACGTACACTGGCTATCTGAATCAGAAACCCCAAAAAAGACAGAAATTACCCATAACCCCCTTTCTCACTTAATCATCCTTGAAACGCCCCTCGATCACTTTATAATTGATCTTTTCGGAATAACTCCTGCGCATAAGCAGGTCCACCGCACTCCCAGCAGAGGTAACCGCCGTTTCCTAGCTGTTGCCATCGCCGGGTTTATCCTTCTTCCGATTTTCGGAAGTCTTGATAATACAGTCACAGATAATATCCACGTTAACCATACCATGGAGCTTATTGGAAGGGGAGCGGAGGGGAGATTAAAAGAAAAAAGAAAACATGGGAGGATCTTGCAATATTGTTCACGCAGGTAGTCCTTGTTAAGCTCCAACCAGATCTTCTCATTCAGATTGCATTCCTCTTCTGTGAGCAAGGCGTTCTGGACTTCAAGGTCGTCTTCGACATCACCATGGTTGTCCGGGTTGTCTGATATAGCAGAGGCGGCCCATTCCCCGCACACCCTGCGGTCGGCCTCTCCGAGCTCTTCCAAAATTGATATAGCAGAGCCATCTATTAGAGAGGCAATATCGGATTCGATTACTTCCTCCGCTATGAGGAGATCGGGAGTGGTGTAGAGACGGGGATTTCCGGGATTACGAAGCCGTCTTCGCCCACTCTGAGGGCTTTATGTCGGCAAGCAACCTTCTCCGACTCGCACTTCTTCCAGTGATTCTCACGACACTCGAAGTTTATAAACTTCATCCGGCATTTCGGCACGGGGCACTAGAGCACCTCTCTGTGTGCCGTGAGGTAGTACAAGTTCATCTCATAACTGCGCGCGAACAGCACCCCGCATCCGGGGTCCTTACAAGGGACTTCCCTCCTCGCTACGGGGCGGATATATGACAGGGAAGTGACGTGGTATAAATCCTAGAGATAGTCATTCTGCTCCCCGGCCCAGGTGTCAAAATGCGCGTTGCACTGCCCGCAGTGCGCATGCAGGGATTCTTCCGCTGTGATCCAGTGGTGGACAAGCACCCTACGGGTGGAGAAGTCAAGGTCGCATTTCGTGCACATGCTGTGCCTGTCGGAGTGCTCGCGGTGCTGGTGGAAGCAGATTGTGGATTCGGAGTGTGCATCGCAGCAGATGCAGTAGTGGTGCTTGCGGACGTCGTGGAAGTGTGTTTCGTATTCGGCTTTGTTGGCGAAGCGGGTTGCAAGGTTATGCGGCTATTGAGCGTTTCCGAATGGTTTGGCCGTTGCCGCCGCTCCGAAGGTGTGCGGTTGAGACTATCGGGTGGTAGCGCCCCTCACAGCACCTGCAGCGGCCTGGACCCGATGCGGAGGAGTGACACCGGTGAGATCGTTCGGAAGCTCATGGGGGGGGAGAAGGGGATTGGCTTCGTCTAGTAGCCAGCCCAGATGAAGTGTTTTTTCCTTGTTCTCCTCGCGCCGGTCGCGGTGTTATGAATTCACTAACAATAACTCGACCTTTTCAAACAACATCACTATCCTGCGGATAACACTTTTTAGAGCTAGGTAAACAAGTTACAAAAAATTGAGATGCTACATACCGGTATTTACACCACCCACCGGCGGCCTATGCCCCAGATATGAAAATATGATTACATTTTGAGCGCGGGACCTCGACTACACCCCCACTCTCGTCTCCTCCTACTCCTTTTTCTGCGTTTACAACACCAGCTGCATCACCCCCTCCTCTCTCCACACGTCCTAACCGTTTCCCCGAGTATCCTCCCAGTCCCCTTCCCCGCCATTGGGTTCTCCTGCAGCCCCCTTTCCTTTTCCCATTGTATTCCCTAACCATTCTCGAGACCCCTCTCCCTAGCATCCCGCCCCCCGAAGTACCACGGCCTTCTTCACCTCCAGGAAGGTGGAGGTCTTATCCTTGACAATAGCTCTCACCCTATCACCGTGGGGCCACTGATGGTGACAAACTTTGACATAGTCTTCCTGCTGCCACGGCCAATCGTTATACTTCTGCCCGTGCAAGCTTTCATTCCAAACGCTCAGAGATCACCCACTCACCCTTCCTCGCGTCTCTGTACCTCAATTTCCCGAGGCTCTTGGAAACAACCCAGTGTTCGATGGAGCCTGTTAGAGTGCATAAGTCTAGTATAATGTGCGAATCGCGTTCGATAGATGGGAGTATGATGTGTGGGGGGGTCAAACTATAATTGCGGAGTTATTTCATTGTGTACGGACTCTGAATTGGCATGTCAGGTTCGCCATCGAAGGGGGTTATGCTAAAGTCATTTATCGTTGGGTTAATTATCGTGTCGACACGGCGGTAGATACCACGGCGGAAGGCAACATATACATGGTTTTTTATTTAGATGACTCATCCGTGTTTTTTCTGTGGATAGCTCGGGGGCGTGCGCTGCGCTGAGAGAAGCGACAGTAGTCTTTGCGGTTGGTGTCGTCTGTGGTGCCAGAGGAGAACATGGGGCATCGTTCCCAGTTCTCGATGCACGGGGCAATTACAGCGCCGGGCTCCTTTTCGATGCATACCATCCATCGTATGGAAGGGGGATATATGTACTAATGACAAGTTATCTCTTAGTCCGTTCGACCACCCTACCCGAGCACCCAGGATCATCCAGCCGAGCGGTCGCCAGAAATTGCCGAGTATAAGAACCTTCCAAAGCCACAATCGAGTGAGAACTTATGAATAATAACTCAATCAACCTTTTGAAACCTACACTAATAAAAAACGAAAGAAAACAACCTAGGAATATATACAAAGAAGAACCGTGGGGACGGGAGAATAATGACAAAAGCAGCGTCGTCCCAACCCCCCACAACCCCTCCAACAGCCCAGTCACAGCCCAGACCGAACATCCAATAGTTAACCCGATTCCGTTCCAGCGAAAATCGGCAGAACATGAGTTCCTCTCACCCGCCCACGACAGTCCTTCCAAAAGAGCAACATCCCCGGTTTTGCCCTCTGGTTCCCGGGGATCTATCCGGATACAGCGGAGATGCCGTTCGGTCCACCGCCTCCAGTTTCTAACCCTTACTATCACACCCGGTAGCCAAGCCTCTCGTTCGACCGACCCACGCGAGCGCTGTATGCAGCATAGGAAAGCGCGAAGCGGAAATTTTTTTAATAGGATCTTTTTCCCCCCCCTCCAGTAGGCTGCTTGCGTAACAAGAGCCGTTTGTATTGCCGGGCACTTATCGCCAGACACATGTCCCAACTTCTCACGTCCCTCACCAGAACTGAGAGAAAATAAAGTTATTATTATTCACCCCGACTGACCGATTATCAGACTAACCTTTTCCTCGCAGGCATTACGGCCAATCCCCAGCTGTTACTTCCAGGACTTTGATTTACGCACGTCTGTGTCGCTAGCTCAGGTATGATCCATGATCACAAGAGACGGTAAATATATAATCCAACCCATGCTTCCCAATCCCAACCATATTGTAGGGAAAGGGTGTGGCTTCCGGTATCAATTGTCTCGTTCTACCCGGTAACCTTTAAGGGGCGCATGGTGACTTGGTTCGAGTGAGCTTTTGTGCCTGGAGTTGGAAGAATGTCTAAGGAAGGGCCGCGCTGTCAGGTTTACGCATGGTCACCAGAACACCCACCAATACAAAAGTATATATAACAATACACGTTTAGTCCTTTGGTTGCCGGCCGAGACTGGAAGTTCTAGCTACCCGTTACCAGACACTTGCAAACCCCAAGCACCGTCCTCGTGCATCTTGCGCATGCCCCTGCCTAATAGCTTATTGGACTCCTTGTATTACGAGCAATTGAACCGAACTAAAACCTTGCCCAATAAAACAAACCTCTGCCGCCAGCAACCAATCTCGCGCCCCGAGCACGACCCCACGCGATCCCTACAACATTATGAAAGCAAATAGAGCAAAAGTGGATTCCCACCCCTAGATATGAGAAAGGTGAAGTACGACAGCGTCTCTATAAAATACATCTAGGGCAAAATGTCGCACATTACGATACGGATTAAAAATCAATCATATAAATAGGTATAGACATAAAGAACAGAATGGAGTTAACTAGAGGGAGTCAAAGCCTCTCCCACTCGCACCGATAGAGCTCAAGAAGTAAACGTAGAGTTTCGCCTTAGGACAAGGCCGAGGTCGTGGATATTATAGTCCTGGCAAAGCATTAGTCATAATTATGAGAGGAAAGTAAATTGAAAAGCGACTGTAAACCTACGCTGACGATCCCATGAAACCCAACAATTTCCTCTGTTTCAGCACACTCTAAGCTTTTTACATTGTGAGGAGATAGATGTATTGGCCGTTCAGGGCACAATTCCGAGCTAAAAACTTTCTTGAGCCGGCCGAAATTGGTTTCCATGGACAATCCCACCACTCGATCCTGTTGATCAAGCCTCTGAAATGCCACCTTAACCTTTTCGATTCGCTCCCCAGTGGGACCCGAGATTCTCATTTTTGCAGGCCCTTTAATTTTGACATCCTCCCTTTCAGGCCACTCACCCAACGTTATCAAACCCATTCTAGATGTTCCACAGAACCGTAAACTCTTTATACCAGCGCGGTGGGACAAGTTGACGTGCGCAACGATTTGGTCTAACTGAGCAGGATCAAAGAGAGAGTAGGCTCGACCTATTCCGGCTTTCCCAATATATTGCTCCTCCCTTTGAGCCACAAGGGGAGAAAGCCAAACTTCCGCCGGAAGAGCCTGGAGATTGCTAAACCATGGTAGTTGAGGGTCGGATTGGGGGAATTGTGTGATAAATGGAGGTTTCGGGCCACGGGGTTCCGAGCGTGCAATAGAGCTTCTCCGATTTGGCCGGCATAGTAACCCTATAGTACCCCAGTCTATGGTTTCTTCGTAGCATTCGACCTCCTGAAGACGAGTTAGTAACTAAGTATGAGATCCAACTTCCCAGAACTCACCCTATCCAAAGTCCCATAAATTCCCACGGATTCCAATCCCTCTGGCGGTTCACGGTGTACCACACGTTCGGACCCCCTACCAAACCACGGTGTCGTCCTACCTTGGTTAGTGCAGAGCTAGGCTATATCAGCAGTGAGCCATCTAGACAGAGTACAATATGTCTTACCGCCAACGCCTTGAGGCCTTTTTCCGGAAAAAAAATTGACGTAAAACGCTCTCCTGTCACTAGCTCAAAGGACAACTCGTAGGCCGAGCGGTGGCCAAAGACATTATCCTCCCAGTCGCCTTGCCTTCGGAACAAGAGGCCACAAAAATCGCCACTTTTGCCAACATACCCCTTAACTGCATCGATTTGCTTCCCTTCCTCCTCATCAAAGAATATACAGGCAACACGTGAGGTAGGCGCGATACTTCGGTCAGCAGTTATATCATCCAAGCGGCACTTCCATGGAAACTGAAGCATTTCAGTGATGATCTTTTTGGAACCGGGTACAGCCGGATCCGGGGCGTAGATGGGGGCCCAGGAGATAAGCTGGTGGTAACTAAAATCGAACTTGATTGCCATAAGATAAGGCGAGGAAACACGATACTTGACTGGGAGAGGAAGCTCTCCCTCGTTTCGGTTTGTTAGAAGCTATAAAATATTAGTCTGAGAACCCCCACCGGACCCATTAATGAACATACATAGATTCGATCCAAAAACTGCTGCTCATCTCCATTCGTAGATGTGCTCTCTATCGAACCTCGAGAACCTGGCTTCTCTCCGGGGCTAAAACAGGGAGGGTCTTCTCTAACAACCACAATCCCCGTCACTCGTTCGCCGTTCTCATAGTCAATTTCTTGAACATAGACACCATTGGTAACATCCTGCACGTATCCGAAAAACCGGTCCTTTCCTTCTACAAAAGAAAATCGCACCCCTTTCATCCTGCCATATATTGTGATCCTGCGCAGTAAACCAAGCGCTATCCAGCCACCAAATTGTGCAGGAGCAAAATCACGGGTGAAAATGCCCATCTCACCTGGGCGAGAAGCTATCGACCAATCTTTCGGTGGCGGGCCATCGTCCCACACCTGCAGTTTAGAATCGAGGTCGCTAAAGGGAATGGGGCGTGGAAGCTCGGTTTCGTAGATTTTATCATCATCAATAAGTAGCATGAGTCCCAGCTGTAGAAACTTTTGGTCCTCCTTGTCATATAAACAGTGCAAACCTATGATGTCTCCAGTCGTCTCTTTTCGAAAAATTGTTTGGGACGGGCCATCAATATTAGCTGTTGGGGCAAAAACCTTGTGGGTTCCGAGATAGCGCGGCCCAAAAACCTCACTTGTACGCCCTCCTCCAGTGACAAACTAGAGAGAGTTAACACGCAATACTGGATGAGCTCGAAGGTTGACCTACCAGAATTCCATGAACACACGCGTCACTATAGCAAATGACAACGGCAGCCACCGATTCTCCCTCTTTGAACCCAATACTATCCCATTCTTTGGCTCGCTTTGACCCTAGGAGAGTCACAACCCGCTTGTTGCTGCCATGCTCTCTATAAACGAATTCCAACCCTCTAAGCGCGGTATCATCATAGTAACCCACAATTTCCAGCAGAGTTCTATTATTCCCACGCGGCTCCTCTGCCCCCTCTCCATGAAACCCATTTGCCCAAATTTCCCATTCCCCTTTGCACATTCGCCAATCCATGATATGGGGCCCTTCGCGTTCGAGTAATTTAACATTCGGGGGCGGAAGCCTCTCCCAGACCGACGCCTCCGCGTGAGAGAGATCAACAGTTTGAGGTGGCGCAGTGAGAGGCCCAATGGCATCCTCACGCTGCAGCTCGGGAGTCTCTTCTAAGATACCAAGTGTCTCAATAAATCCACCAGAGTTAACAAAGCCAATCACACCAACAAGATTCCGATACCGGGAAGGCGCAGTGATCTTTCGCGCGACCCCATTCCAGCGTCCGATCTTCCGCGAAAACAAAGTGTCGTTATTGAAAACCAACTGTACCCCACATACGATGTAGTTATGCAAACAAAATACAAACCCCGTCAGAGTCCTCGAACGTACGTCGACATCCACATGGATACTTCCACGCCTCCCAAATCTTTCCCACTTTTGCACCTCCTGATCATCACTAGTCACGAAAAATCCCAGACCGCATAAAGGCCCACCTTCGCCATCAAGCCAAACCCGAACCAGATCCAATGTAAGGGCCAAATCCTCTCGCAATGGGTTCCCCGCTTCGTCCTTTATATCCGGATCGATGACTCGCGTACGAGGGCCGAAGTAAACACTCTCAATTAGCCCTTGTCTCCCTGTACGCACTCCCACATACCCTCTGACCACTCCTGTTCTTTCCGCAAAGGGCCCGGGTGCATTGTATCTGTGCAGCAACAATGCAGGCGAGCTCTCAACAAAATGATCCGCTATAGGTTTCACGATTTTCCAAATCCTGTTCCGATTCTTCAAACCAATATCCACGGATTCCCATCCTTCTCCATCCTTCGGGACCGTCATCAACCTCCGAAGGCGTTCGAAGCTGCCCCGCCAGTCGATTGTGTCAAGCTCCTTGCGTTCACGTAAGGTCTCATAGTCCCCAATCTCTTTGACGAGGGTCGGAAGATACTTGAACTCGTCCCGTAAAAACCTCCGATAGAAGGAGTCAGGAAGACCCAAATTGTGTGCTGCGGGTGTTGCAGCCTTAAGGCTGAATATGTCGGTAGAGGTGAGCATAGTGCATATCTCAAGGATTATTTCCGGAGGAAGCAATTGGAAGGGGTCTATAAGCGCAGCTCTTGGTGCGCATGGCAATCGTTTGCTCGAACCCAGCGGTAGAAGAGGTGAACTAAGTACGGATATTCTGGATGGGTCGGCAACAAGCCACTAAATAAAACCGGTCAGTCACATGCCATACGTTCAAAATATTCAAGTACTAACATGAAGTCCCTCTTCGTGTTTCCATTGCCAACCCTCCCCTGCACCCTGGCCTTCCCGGTAATCTACTTCTCCCAGCCTGGTAACAATCCCATCACCTCGCCGCTCTTCTAACAACGCTGCCCATATAGATTGAGGCACAATGGAACTATCCATCACACCGGTCATCCCCACAAGCCCCCTAAGATAACCCCACAAATCGTCCATCTCTACCAGCTCATTCATCTCGTATATGCCCCTCTCCTTACCGGCCTCTTCAATCGCGAGGTCCAACATGGTCCAACATTCGTCGTGAAAGGGGATCGACGAAATAACGTAATGGGCGTCCGGTCTACCAAGCTCCTGATAGACATTAAATCCGTAGGTGCCCAGTTGAATCTCCTCATCAGAAAACACGGGGAATTCAGTGTGTACGTCGGGGTCGTCATTCTCGTCGTGCCCTTCATCCTCTTCGATCGAAGCGAAAGCATCAGCCCAATTCTGTGACTGCCGAATCAAGCCCCTGCCTGTAAGGTAAGCATCCTGACCGTTATTTAGGTACCGTTCATGATTGAGCGGTTGCCGTTTCGCCCTTTTGTATATGAGGGCTCGGAGGCTTTTGGTCCATTTCATCTGCTGGGTCGAAATAAGCCTCCCATCGTAAGCGTGCCAAGTGGTCCTCTGTTCACCCATTATTCCTCTTCTAAGGCCGTCCCTTTCCGCGCGGAGCCGCAATGCTCTACTCCGTTTAGCCGCATGACTCATGTTGTTGAGCACAAACTCCTCGGGAAGGATCCGATTGTCCTCCGGGTCCAAATTGAACTCATTCTCCAAGTCGGTATCCGCTCCATCCGTTGAACGGCCTCCGTAGAATTCGTGATCATAATCGACATTATTCGGGGGTGCGGGGGGGACGGCAGTGCGAAATACTCTTGCAAAAGGGCCACCGCACAACGCACAATAGAAGTGCGTTTCGTAAGACCTTGCACCAGCATCACACATTGCAAGACGGAAGGAAAAGGAGAAGAAAAGGAGTACCTTTCCGAGAGCAGGCTTACCCCGTCACCCACTTCCGGTTAGTTTTGGCAAGGCTTAAAAAGCTGGGAAGGATAAGCGAAGATGTGTTCCTTGGGGGGGAGAAAAAGAGGGAAGGACGTGAGAGCAAAAAAAATGACACTCAATACAGTCAACGCGCCGAAGCGAAGCTAACAGAACACGACAATGTTGAAGGCGATCTTTTATAGAATCCCGAGAAGGCTCGGAGGATAGTGCAGGGGTGGGAGGTAAGGGCACTCGTGCTCCGCGACAGTTGACGGATTATATGAAGGAGTGATATGGTGGGCAGGAAATGAAGAGATTATGGCGGGGGGAAGGTAATGGGGGAAGGATAGTATCGAGGGACGGAACCGAACCTTGGTCGAGATTGATTGCTGGGACCAGCAGCCAGTGATTCGGCTGTTCCGCCTCAACACAGGTATTGTTGGCAGAAATACACAAGTGCTATCCTATCTTAACCTATCGTGCTTGCGGCTGTAGGGATGAGACGAACATTCGAGTAAGATGGGCGACTGCTGTATTCAAACCCAGCAACGACACACTTGTGTCTCCCTACCCGTAACAATTATATTAACACACATCCAGCAGCTTTAGCAACAAGGAGAGAGAGGGCGGAGAACTATTGTAGCGCAAAGTTTACGGAAGAATACCGGGAGGGGGGGGCAGCTTGAGGATCGATCAATAAGGTTATAGATTGAGAGTGAAAAAAACACCCGCGATAGAGGAACGACACAGAAGGTTCCAGTATTTGGGATGCTATGAGGAACTCGTGGGTTTCCCCTCTAAAAACAGCCTTCGCCTTTGAATCACCTGCAGTTAAATTGCAGCAGTGACTTGAAAAAAAGGTTCGTTGACGGCTCTCTCTTTAACTCCGGTGAGGACCCTGATCCTGGATCAGAGGTTGTGCTGATGGGGAAGCTGTTCTAACCTACTGCCTATTCCGTCGGTGGATAGTGTGTTTAGTATAGGGGTCCCTGTTTGGTGGCTCGTCAGAGCGACTGCAAATCCATATCACCGGAAATACCTGTGAGGCAGTGTGAAATATTCATGTCATCCTATCATAGATTGAAGGAAATCCGAGAATATATTCAATAATTACTTGGACCATGGACTCTTCGAGAACGGATCCAATGTGATACCCACCTCCGACCCAATCTCTCCCCCGAGCACAGGTCAAAAAAAAGAAAAAAAATCACAAAAGCCCTCATTATTTTATTATTCCCATATTATGTTATCGATATCATACGGTACTTGATTCCAGGACCCAAACCTGCCAACAGTGGCAGCCGTGGTGGTGGGTGCTTGTGTGGGTGCATTTCTGGTATCATCATACGACAGAGGTGTGTGTCCCAATATATTCTCCCGGTCTTGGAGTGGAGGCTGAAGGCATAAATACTCGTACAGTACAGGGGGCATTTCCAAGATGGGTGGTACAGAAGTTCAACTCATCTAGAAAAACCTTCCTCTTTTTCTTACCCATCGCTTCCCTTTTACTCCCTATCTCAACCCTTTTTTTTCTTTTCACTCAAGTTGCTTTTTCGCTCCCTCTTGGGTATACCCGTTTTGTAGGAGTTCGATTGCCGCGATTCAAGTACCGTAGCCACATGGAAAGCTTGGACATGTTTCGTTCGCTCTTGCTCCTCCAACCACGTGTTGGCATCTAAATACGAGTACAGTACAGTACTCGTACGCTACTGTGCTCACCTTATCCCCCATGTTTCGCAGGGGGCTTGGGCGATAGGTCCCTAATGGCCCGTATGGTTGTAAGAAAAACCTTGGGCGAAGCCTTCTCACGGCAAGAATTGGACCTCCATGGCATGCTGGAACTGACGCTGTTATCGACCTCATACTCGAGTGTTCCATTTCAATAGTACGGCGATTTTAACGGAATCTCTCGTACGATAACTCACTTTCCTTAAATCGACAAACTCCTGAGTTAGAAAGCACAGCTTTACCATTCTAGAAATGGAATTCATATCAGACTGTGCCGGTACCACCGGCACTCGAGTAGCGTCCATCGACTGGGGTCGGCGTCTGCGTCTTGGTCTTGCTAGGGGTGTGGAATCCTTGTGAGGTTTGTTGCATCGACACCACACCAATACGGCAGCAGAGTTGCACCAGTAATTACTCGAGTATCTTGCATCCACAAGGGTCCAGTTGTCATTCATAAACCGGAACTCTGCATTTTTTCCTCATCTACCCACAATACCGTACATGATTCTAGCCATGAGAACTGATTGCACTACGCGCCATTCACCCCGAGAATACACTGGTGATCCACTCGAAGGGAATACGGTAGTACATGAAATCTCGTTTTCCGCGAAGAAACGCTGCGCTCAACTCCCTCCTCAGGAACGAAATATTTACACTGTTCTTCGAGCTAGATCCTTCGCCAGGTGCTCCTTCCTTCAGTTATCCCTCCTGTTCCCCCTCTAGCACTCGAGTAGAAAGATGGAGATTTTAGGGCGGGGGTCTAACGGTAAATAGGAAAAGTTGTAAACCCGACCGATAACTCTTTGGAAAGGACCAATCCCGATACCCGAGTATTAGGGGATCTCCAAGTTGTTTTGCCACCCACTCCTTGCACAGGTTAGCAACGCGGTTAAATTTAGTTCGAGCGCTTGAAAACGTGGGAAGGACCGTGTGCTGCTGCCCCCAAGCGCTGACTGCAAGTAGATCAAAGATCGGCTCCTGCATTTGAGATAAGTTCCTTGAGCCAGAATTGGCTAGCATACCCAACGGTGCAATACCGGTGCAGTACTCGAGTACCGGCTCTCACATCTACTCCTAGACTTGGCGTACGAGTAGCGGTCCCGCCCGATGAGCAAAAGCCGGTCTTCGAGGACGCTTTGAGAGCAATAAGGATAAAAAGGTCATCAAAAGCCCAACGACTTTTTCAGTTTCATGTTCAGCCTGCGTAGTACAAAGTACCTGGTAAAACTAGACCTACGCACCAAAATTTTAATGGTAAGGTGAAGGGAAAGTACGGTACACCCCCGAGACGCTCGTATCAATCCAATGGCAAGCAGGCGAATCCGAGGGGGATGTTGGCGCGGCTGAATTGCCACTTGCTGCCAATCCTCAATTAACTCTACGTGCATAAAGTAGCTCCCATTTCAACAATTCCGGCAACAGGATAGAGGCTTGAGCCCCCTGCCCTCCCCAGCCCTTCCTATCCACCCCGAGCCTTCAATACAAGTACGAGTACCGTATGTTACCTTTGAGTTCCAACGCAGTAATGTTTTCAACAACATACGGCACATCCCTTACCTGGTGTATGAGATCTTTGCCCAATCCAGTACCGGTACAGCACTCGTACCCGTATCCTCAAAGACAAACTCAAAACGCAAGGAGAGGAGGACCCATCTCATCCATATCTGGTTCCCGCGCATAAAACCAATAACCAACATATTCCTTCCGGCGTACTGATATGCGCTCACTCCAGCTCTGCAATCCAGCGTTACCCCATATGTGGTGTCAGACAGTAGTAAAATTCATTGCCGGTCATCCATCCCGCCGACCAAACCGAAATCCGCCATCACATCAAATACCACCAGTAGCACTTGTTGGTAATGACAAAAAAAAAAAAAGAAACAGCCCAAACTGACTCAGCACCCGGACAAACTTTTTCATCGGCTCGTAGAGCCAAATTCACCCCACGCGAGTTTCGACCCGGTTCCACCCGCCAATTAATCCCACGCGATATAACCGGCACGGTACGCCAATCCGTGCTTCTGGATACAGGTATAATGATCAACCACCTGGGAAAGTTCTAACTCGTATCGTATCACACGCTACTGGCGTCGAGCACGGTATGCAGTTTGTCGAGGTTGGAACGGGGGAAAACTTGCGTTGACCAATGAAATCATGAGCGTGAAGCCAAAACAACCGCCATCATGTCGCCGATCTTCGCAGGGTTGTCTGACGGCCTTCGAAAGTGGTTGGGGTACGGTAGCGGCAGCGGTGGTTGCAACTCTTCTCCGCGTGGTGAACACACCTGTGGGTTGGGATGCCAGTATCAAGCGGTAAGGCGAATCCTAGGTTGTTATGGTACAGTACAGTGCGGTATTGTCAGTTAACGGCAATCATACGACCTCGATGAAGGGTGCCTCCGCAGAATGTACAGTACAGTATAGCATGAGACCCGTATCACAGCGCCTCACTCGAGAATCTAGGTTCGGAGTTGCGGGTCTGGATCTACGAGACCGAGAGCGTGCTTATTTATTCAATGGCTACACGGGCCTGCCGCGGATACGAGAGCTAGTCTCGCTAGCCTGTGATAATATAACCCATTTATTGATGGAACCGGGTATACTCTTCACAAGCGCTCGCTCTCAACCTCTCGACTTCCCCGCCCGCGAGGCGAGGTATTCGCTGGCTTCCTGCAAGAACCTCCGCAAATGGTAAGGGCTCTATCGGTCAATCAAGACGAGCAGAAACTTCAGAGATACCCCCCCGGCGTGTGGAGATTCCAGTAGCATCCAGGACGAACGGAGATAGCCACTGAACTACCATTCAGTGCTAGCGGACCTCAGAATCCGGAATACGGTACCGATACCGTAGCGCTCACCACACACATAAGTTAAGCGATGGATTTCGCGCTACAGTATTCCCTCTCGGGAAACCGTGAATTTGCAAACCCTCCAAACAAACCACCACCTGGCCAAAAATTCCGCAGAAACAGATGCATTGTAAATATAATACCGGAAGAGATTTCTGCACGGTAAAGGCGAAGCCATTCGGATTTATATGAACGCGTGCATGCGGGGCATCCACCGAATCCCCGGAACCAAGCCCACATGATATCCAACCAAGAAGGCGTGAGGTAGAATAAGCGAGGTGTCTTTCAACGCGGTAAATCTAAACGGGGGGGAGGGGGTGATTTACGCGCATGTCTGGTTGTGGTGTGGAGTAATCAGGCTAGTGGCGGGGGAGTGCGTTTATTCGTTGGATTCCAGCATCATACAGGACAATTGTTGGTTCCGATGACAATTGACGGTTATTTTTTTTTTTTTTTTGTTCGTGGACTTGGATTTACCCCATCATTTCTTGTCCCCTCAGTAATGGCGTGTGCCATATCATCAAACAAGCCATACTTTTTGCTTTGTGGGAATTTGATATTACTCGTACTCAACACCGCGATCGATTATCTACGGTACCGGTACTTTACTAAGAACCACGGAGGAGGAATGTTGACCCCGGAATCTCACCGCCTCTTGGCTGTGCCGCGAAGAATTTTCAACCACTCGATGCCAGATCGTTATCGATATCATGATATTATACAGCAGATCGCGATATCGAAACCTAAATACGTTCCCTTTAGCCCAAGATTCTCGAGTATTGTACTAGTACATCCTTAGCGGTGATATCTCCTGCAACAAACCCCCATCCCGATCGTGCGAGCCTCACTGCCTCGTCCTGGGCACAAAGCACACAGTTCGAGCACTGTACGCACTGCAACGACCCATGGCTGAGCTATATCGCCGGACACCAAAAGCCGACCCTATCCTTCACTCTTCTTTTTTTTTTTTGCTCAGTGATACTTAGAAAGGATAACACCTAGCATCGGCTTATATTCATATTCGCCAAAATGCCTCAACCGATACTCGCTTTTTTTAAAAAAAACTGAGTTGGTAGAATTAAAGAGCAGCCAACCCCAAGTAGTTGTATACAGAGTTTTCTTCCAAAGTCTTGTCGTTGGTGCCCGTCCGCCGTTCGTTGTTGGATCTGGTTGTTGTGAGGTCGATTTCAAGCGCCTAGCACCGTGCGGGTATCTCCTGTGCCGTTCCTGCCAGACTCTAAGACAGAGATGACTAAGACACTCCCTCAGTATTCCTCAATGATGATAGGTGTGGGTAGGATCACTACCGTATATTATGGCTAATATTAGCAATGGTCTGAAGATTGCGCATCTGCGAATCTGGACCCGAGTGGTAGGAGTTGCCTAATAACCTGTGTCTCAGGCGGTGATTTTCCACTCGTTCGCCAGACCAGGAGATAGGAGGGAACAAAAGGAAAGAAATTTTAATCTGGGCAAGCGGGGCTCGAGAGGGGTAAGCATTTGTTTTCGCCACTGCGCGAAATTTTGGACGTTGTGCTGCGGCGCAAAAGTGGTTCTTTGTGCCTTATAGGTAAGAGGTAAGAATCCCGGTCTTCAGCGGGGGACCAAAACCGATGGGTGACGAGCGGGGGTGTTTGGCAAAGCGCCATAGGAGAACACCTGTTCCTAAGACTTTAGCTCGCGGTTGTTCTCCTCATAAAGGTATCGTACTCCGAGAACGTCTAGGAACAGGAATTTTTCAAAGTCTCAACAGTTCAGGATAGCACTGTGCCCGGACATTTGAGTATGAAGCTCCTTGTGTAGAAAATTGCTGGATTTCGTCCGACCCTCGGATACTCATAGACGATTGGCCAGAGCATATTTTTTTGATCCCCCGCCCCGGCACTTCTTATCTGTTACCCGTACTCGACATTGTCGTTGCCGCAAGAGAGCAGTGCGAGGGCGACTCGGAGAGGATACTCTCGCTGGAGTAGCACTACCGGTATGTGCCCCCCCCGATGAGACATTTCGAGTGACGGGTTGTGTAATTCTATGGACTTTTGTCAAGTAATGGTGGTGGTGGCACTGATTGCACTCGAGCACACTCGCATCCGCAAAGTTCCAGTAGCACCAACTCCGGCCCGAGATAGCAAGACAGGGACAAATATTTTTCGAGAAACATTCCCTACTCTGGTAACGGCGAATTCCGTGGAGCCTGATGGAGGACAACCATATTTTTTCCCTTGGCACATACTGCACTCGAGTAGCTTCTGCAATCTTCCGGTTGAAGACTGCCGAGACCTTGCGATACCTCAATGACAACCTTTTTCGATTTCACTGGCCCGGAATGCCACCCGCGAAAGCCCCCGTGACACAAGGAGGCTTGGTGGGACGGCAGTCAGATATCGGCGTGGGCGATACTCTACTTGAGCACAATTGTCTCTGGGTGCGGGACATCCACTGCCATGTGGTGGATCTGTACGGGGTGCATTATTTGGAAGAGAATTGCTCTATCAAACGATCCCGAACCCTGCCGCAGAGTACCGGCAATGTTTTTTCGTACAGGTTACCGGGATGAAAAACCTGAACATTTGAGTCTGAATTTGGTACTTGAGTACCGTATGTGCGATCAGACCCGCACAGACAATCCGCTATGCCTGTATAAACCTTTAGTCCCTCTGTTCAGGTTCTACGTGCCGGGGACTTGTGGCAGCAAAATGCAGCGCTTCACCTGCGGCCGGGAAATCAATGCTTCGGCTTCTGAGTGAGAACCATAGCCATGCAAAGTCTTGAAAATGTTTTTAAGTGATCAACCGCATCCAGATGTCTTTTTTTTTGAGGAGAGTATTCGAAGCATATTAGGCAGAGGGAATCTGATTTGTGTGGAAAAAATTTCTAGTGGTGCCGAACAAGGTATTGTCGAGGGTCCTCGAAGTAGGCCCTTCGTTTGTGGGTGTTGGCAATCCCGTTAATCAAGGTCTCAAGGAGTTTTGCAGAGGTTCGATAACCTAGGGGTATCGGCTATCATGAGAGAAATCGGTGGATTCGCGAGAAACATGAACAGTGAAGAACAAAAACGTCCTTTCTCTGACCGGAAAGAAATCTCACGATCCTCTCCCTCCGGTGAGGGGTTCCTACCTCCCTTAAATAACAGCTAGGTAAATACAAGATCATCTGATTTTCTCCCTTACGCGGGGGCCCACGAAATCACCCCTAGAGAAGACAAAAGTCCACGAAGTCGTCCAGGTGCCTGACAGTATCATACTTAATCAAGCATGGTCTTGATGAGCCTTGGCAGATTCCTATAGTACTTCTCCCCAAATTTCTATTGATATTCGCTCTCTTTCCTCTTTTTATGGAGTATACACGAGTAATTCTCAGAGAATCATTTGCGTTTCTCATTTGTCACCCTATTGGGGCGCAAGGACTGAAACCCCGGTGGAATCCTTCCCATAAGGAAGGTCTGAGACTGGGTGGTATGTGTTGAAAAAGTTGTCCCCAGCTTTTTTTTGAACTGTTTCGATTTGATGAAAGGGACGCGACTTTAAGACCCGTTCTTATTTGAGACTACTATGTAGTATTTGCCCAACAGCTAATGATGGCATGGGTTAAAAGAGTTAATAACTGGCATTATCCCTTCTTTTGAGTAAGGAGCTCTGGCGCTCATAACGTTTGTTTTAGAAGATTTCGGCAAAAAAAAAGGCTGATCAGGCCGCGGGGGCCAAACTCCTCTAATTAAGGGAGTATGAAGGTGACTATTGGGGTTTGAGAAATTGTCAGGGAGGAGAATGGAATTTCGGGATTCCCGTACGCGGTGATGTAAGGGGAGAGAACGAACCCTTGGCAAGGATGACAGGTGTGTACGAGGGTAGATCTCATCATTGGAACAAACAGGGGTATATCGGGCTGGTTAGGCTCAGGTAACGGCTCCATGACTTCCTGCCTTGCTGATAGGGTGTGATAGGGGAAATACGGTGCGGATGGTGGAAGATCCTGATGAGGTTTGGAGAGATCTGATCTGATAACTTGGTGTCTCTCGGTGAGGGTTAGGGTGCCGTATGGTGCTGATGGTCTGGTTTTTTTTGTGGAGCGACGTGCATGATGGAAATACTCTGCCAGTGATGCTTTCCTCCCTCTCTAGTTATTAGAGGGTTGACTATCACAATTCTCTGTTTTTTTTGAGACTAGGCTGCCGGGAATTCTGCACCTGGCACTACTAAATGCATGCACTCAATAGTCTGGCGCGCTCAAGGGGTAATGGGGCCCACTGATATGCTGCACTATGAAAGCCTTCAAGCCACAAACCGAGGATGAGAGGTGCACGAGTGTTTTGAGGTTTTTATGCGATGAGGACTACCTGCACCGCTATCAACCCTGTGCTAAAAGATGCGCAAGCAGTGCGTCGTCGGACAGAGCCCAGTTACCGGATTTCGGCACTTCCGGTTTGTAAATTATGTTCACCACTTTTGCTTTATATTGTCTGCATCTGGTAAGAGTCGGGCCTGTAGTCATGGCCAGCCAGAAATGGAGGATTTTCAGCCTAGTTTCCCGCGGGGAGCTCACGCTTTGGTGGGCGAGAGAGCCCCAACTACGTGAAAACTGGGGGTGTAACGAGTGCTGTACTGTGCAAGCGTCTTACACTCGAGCTAACACTGTATCTTTAATACCGGGTCTCGCGAGACCAACTAGTAATATCTTAAGGAAGACTTTATCCATACGGAGGTGAATCTAACCCTTGCGAGTAAACTATGCCTTACTCTCAGTTAGCGCGACTCACGCCTGGACCTGGCTCTTGGATTCCGTAGGGATAGGGCTGGACGTCAACCGGATTGTGGGATTTGTATACTATCGGATGAGTCGGAGAGATGAAGAATCTCTCCTCAGTCTGCGGCTCCCCCCAACCGGTCAATCTATGTAATCCCGAAATCGCTTCAACACATGGGATCTTGTGGGCGAGCCCACCTCTGGTTGGCATGCATTTTTCGGCAATTGGAGTCCGCTATCATAATATCTCACTCACCATCTCTGTACGAGTACTAACATGTGTTAAAATGGTGCTTTCTGACATGTGCTTTCCACGTCTCCGAGTGCGGCGGAGTTTCTGTGTTGCTAAGTTTCGGTTCGAGGTTCCGTCTTTCGTGTGATGGTTCGGTCGGTTTGTTGGGCTGATGAATTTTATTTCCCTTCACTTTCGCCTGTCTTCCATACTGTCTTGGTCCGTTTCTCCGCTGCTAGCATATGCTGTTTCACTGCATAATTGGTGGGTCTCTTTGACCCTCGCTGGTTGAATCAGATTCTATACTCTCTCCCTTTCTTGAAGCTACAAGTGTAGAATTCGATTACTCCTACTTTTATAACAATGTGAAGGTTTAGCAGGCGAAAAATCTGGGGTCCCCGAACCCGAAGGCCTTCTTGCTCGAGAGTGCTCGTCGGCCGTTAGATG
>QLOI01004540.1:0-41615 GCA_003313605.1 Tuber umbilicatum | reverse complement strand
ATATTAATTTTCACCGTTAAGGTTTTCTCTCTTACATATTTGTTCTTCACTTTGCGTACGAAGAAGGCTTCGGTACGGCCGCATCCTTGGGATCCATCTTCCCACAGGGAGCCCCCGTTACAGAAAGATATCGATGCCTTTGCCATATGAACTTGGTCCGAAATATGCCGCCCAAATACAAACATACCAGTCATTCCTCTGTTATTGAGATGATCAGACTCAACATCAGACACCGGTGACAACACAGAGGCATGACTGTATTATCTTTATGTAGAGTTGGTAGGCTTAGTGCTCCATCGCTTCTTTGATTTGCCTAGCGAGAATGACCTTGCAGCTACTTCTCCTCAACTCTCCTCTGTTCTTGCGGACCTATGACTATTTGTAGTCGGTCAACATGAAGTACAAAGTTTGAATATAGTTCTACAGACTTTTCTGTTCATCCAGGTTCTTTTCATATAATACAGTGGATTCCAGTTGTATGAGCAGTGCTCACAACCCCTCTCATATATCCTGCAAACAGCTTCTGGTTGGACGGACAGCAACGACTTTACTGGTGTTATGGGGAGGCCGCCAATTTAGTGATTTTTGCTGGTAGCAAGCAACTACACACTGCACAGCAGGCGACGTCCGGGCCCTTCATCGGGGCTAGCGAGAGGTGTTGGAATTGCATATGCCAAACATAATCCTAGAGCTCTGTAGAAACCCTTCCATTACTCGCCCAAAAGCTACAACCCCACCTACAAGATAATAGCTGGCCTAAAGGTAGATGTGAAGGGGGAAAATATAGCTAGAAAAACCCCTATTGAAGGATATTTTTTGTTAGCATGTCTATTTAATATTCCTGCTCTTGATGATTTTTCTCTTGCAAAATCTCTGTTGCAATACTGTCTAGCATGTGGAAAATATAATGATAGCGTGGCCAGTATTATCAAATCCTTGGCCACAGAGTTCCCCCTGGGCCAAGAGAGCTGCTCTTATGAAACTCCCTCCAACCAGGCATCTATTTTCAACTCAAATCTTTTGCATATAGTGACCAGCTAAATTCTCACCCATCATATCAGTTCCTGGTAGAAAGTTGTTCTCGAAGATCAGTTCACCTCCTCCTCTGACATTCTTGAGGACTGATTAGCAGAAATGGTTTCTTAGAAGCTTATCAGAAACAGAGTTGGGATCGGCTAGGTTATGGCACCCAGGATCAAGGATTTTACCACTACATCATAGTCATATAGATCGAAGTCAGATACAACTACCTTGTAACTGTTATCAGGATTAACAGAGATCAGGTATGGATTGAACATTGTCTGCACTTCTAGTGGGAAAAAGAGAAGAAACTTATTTGGAGGCAAGTTGATCTTTGTGGATTCGGTACCATCATCCTTGCCTGTGATTCACCATCTACATCAGCAAAAATTAATAGACACACCCGGTGCGTCCAGTGCATCTGGCGCACAGGGCGCTCGGAACGCTAATCACGAATCAGGACGTAACCTAACATCGCATTGGAGCCAGGGTGCAACAGGCTTACCACTTCAATCTCAGGGCGCAACCAGGTACTGCACAACATTTCCCTGGGTGTAACCAGAACTCTAACATGCCAAAGGTTCCTTTCTTTAGTACCTCTTTGTGATCTGATAGGTCACAGTTCAAGTTCAATTGGTCACAATAAAAATAATTCACAAGATAGTTCAATTTATTAATACACTACTAGTAATACATATGAGAACCTTGCTGCGAAAGACGACTTTCATAATAGGCTGTAGCTCTACCAATATTGCTGGCGAGTAGACGTTCTTTACACCATTGTAAAGCTGGCGTCGCGGAGATCTATGCTGCACAGTATGCGATGTCGCATCCAAAGGGCGCCCACGGAATCTGGCGTCAAAGTCAGTACATGCCAGAACCTGGCCAGGAAAAACCACTTCTATAATGGGCTGTAGCTCTACCGATATTGCTGGCGAGTAGACGTTTTTCATACCATTAGAAAGCCGGCGTCGAGGGGACCTATGGTGCACAATATGCGACGTCGCATCCAAAGGGCGCCCAAGGAATCTGGTTTCAAAGTCAGTACAAGCCAGAACCTCGCCAGGAAAGACCACTACCATAACTGGCTGTAGCTACACCAATATTGCTGGCAAGTAGACATTCTTTACACTATTGTAAAGCTGGCGTCGAGGGGATCTATGCTGCACAGTATGCGATGTCACATCCAAAGGGCGCCTAAGGAATCTGCCATCAAAGTCAGTACATGCCAGAACCTCACCAGAACCTCGCCAGGAAAGACCACTTCCATAACAGGCTGTAGCTCCACCAATATTGCCGGCGAGTAGACGTTCTTTACACTGTTGAAAAGCTCGTGTCGAGGGGATCTATGTTGCACAGTATGTGACGTCGCGTCCAAAGGGTGCCTGTGGAATCTGGCGTCAAAGTCAGTACATATATAACCTGTCTGGGCCGGGGCCTAGTCAGGTATTCAGTGGGTACACAGTAGACTTGCTAGGTACTTAAAAGGTAACAAAGGTAGTCACCTAACGGAGGCCTCGAGGTGATTGCAAACAACTAAAGTCTTTAAGATCGCAATAAAGAAGTAACTGTTCAATCGAGTATATTCAGAATACTATCTGTCGAACTCTGCCGTTCCAAAGCCAGACTTCACAGGTCTTTAAATACACAAATCTTGCCATCAAGGCATAAACAATACTAAGTATCAAATGATACTTAAACAAAACATAAAACATACTAAGTATCAAATGATACTTAAAACAAAACATAAAACATACTAAGTATCAAGCGATACTTAAAACAAAACATAAAACATACTAAGTATCAAGTGATACTTAAAACAAAACATAAAACATATTAAGTATCAAGCGATACTTAAAACAAAATATAAAACATAATAAGTATCAAGCAATACTTAAATCAAAATATAAAACATAACCTAGTACCTGTACCGGTTACATACCCAAAAACAAAACCAAGTTTCAAACAAACAAAATTAAAATATAGAGATATCGAGATCCAGATCCCAATCATACTCCTCATTCTTAACAGGAAAACAAACACAAAAAGAAAACCAACTTGGTCTTCCAGTACAGAAATCTAACCCAAGATTTCCATTCCCCAAACAGTCTCTACACCAGTATTCCTGGTAGCAGACCCATTCAACTATAGTATGTGTCCTGCGTATGGTCTCGTCAACTGTTTCTCCCCCAAGGCGGATGTCAACCTGCTCGCAGCCATAGCAGGCAAAGATGCAAATAAGATGCAACCTGAGCATAGATTCGATTCGGTTTTGGTAAACTAGCGACCTGTGCCAGTTTAAAGAAGCACGGCAAGATCGACAAACAAAATCAGTGATGTGCATTGTCGATGGGGTTCCAAGTTAGTGTAGTTCTCCCAATTGTCGATAGTCCTAGTCTAAGAAAACCATCCCGATATTTCGGTTGCTATTTCTATCTCGTTCTCTGTTTCATTCCATTCCAAGCTGCTGTTGGAGTCCCATTTGGTGTCCAGGAGGGGTGCCCAAAATCCAAGGTCTGCATCGTCTACCTCCATTGCGTCGATGATATCCGGTAGTACTGGGGTCCATGTTTGGTGTACCGAATTCATTTCTACTTGTCTTTGGGTGTTCAGTTTGTGTTTGTTCCACCATTCATCCACCATCTCCTTAGCGTTTTCTAGGCATTCCTCCGGTTCCAAGCTGTTTTCTGATTCTGGGTATCCTTTCCATTTGATCAAGAATTGGTTCTTGCCAAATTGTAGTCAGTAATCTTCGACCCTTTCCACCTCCCATTCCTCATTTCCGTGTGTCATGATAGGTTGCGGTCGAGGGTGGGATCGCCCCGGGAATCTGTCTTTATCGTTTTTATTTTACCTCTTGACAACAGAAGTGTGGAAAACTCCGGTTTCTTTGCCGTAGAGTCGTGATTCCATTCTGACTGTATAGTTCTGGATAAAGTTGTCATATTTGAGTACTTTGAAAGCTCCACGCCAGCGTGGGAGTAGCTTCTTGCTTCGTCCTGACATAGTTCCTAGTTGTTCTGCCACTACTAGTAGGTATTTGCCAATCTTGATTGGGGTGTGTTCTTGTCTGCGCTTTCTGGCTGTCTTGTTGCTTCGCATTCTTGATTGCTTGACTGCTTGGTGTGCTATTCCTCGTATTATTTGATGTCGGTTAAGGTAGTCCTCTGCTGAAGGAACTGTCAAGTTCTTAAACCAGACCATGGTCATCATTGGGTATTCTACTCCAAATATAACTTTGTAAGATGACATTTTTAAGGTATCGCTATATCCTCCATTCAGGTATGCTGCTGCCTCTGGTAGTTTCTCAACCCAATTGTCCTGGTATTTGTTTATGAGGTTCTGTAGCATGGTCTTGATGTCTTTGATCTTTCGTCCCGCTTATCCATTGGTTTCGTGATGTCCAGGGGTTGATGTGATATGTTCAATGCTCATTGATACCATCGTTTGTTTCCAGAAATGTGATTTGAATTTGGTGTCGTTATCAGTAAGTGTAATGGGAGTTGTCGGGATTTTTGAAAAGATCCAAGGTACACTCTAGTGTTCGAAGTTCTGGTGTTATAGGGGTTCAGGTGTTCGAGGTGCTGAAGTGACGGGGTTCAGGAATGTAGTAGTTCTGGAAATGCCGAGGTTCTTGTATGCCGAAGTTTGGGAGTCGTGAGGTTCAGGTATGTCGTAGTGTCCAATGTGCAAGAAGTTCCGAGATGTTCTGAGAGGTTCAGGAAAGAGAGAAGATGTTTGTATTCATGGTTCTAAGAAGTAGATACCAGGTTGCGTGAAGAGAAAGGAAAAAGAAGATGGAAGGGATTTCCCCTTCCTTATATACATTTGTAGATCCTCCCTCTAATCTGCCACACCTGCCTATTTAGGCAATACAGTATAGTATTATCCTTTCATACTATTTTTTGATCAATAGAAAAAACTCATAACATATTATAGAAAAGAATTAAACAGAACATAGTATTCAAACATGAGTGTAACAGGGCTAACTGTTACAGTAAGGATTGATAATGGCTTTCTGTAAGGTATGAATACATTCTTTTGTAGTAGGGTCATCATCCTTTCCGCTGTAATATCCGATTCCATTGGTATAAGCCAGGTATATCTGGAACACCTGTCAATGACAGCCAGTATTATTTGGTTTCCTTCCGATACATTGAATGGTCCTGCAAAGTCCATAGCATAAGAGATGAAGATTTCGTCTGCAAGTGGCATTTCTTTCATAGTTCCTTCAGGTAGTGTTGTTCTGTCTTTGTTGACTTGGCATAGCTCACATTGTTGCATATAGTCCCTAAAGTCTTTTCTCATTTCAGGCCAGTATAGGTAGTTTATCACATATTGTAGGTTTTGTTCTATTGAATGGTGTCACTTTCCATGTATTTCATCGATTACTGTCTCTCTGAGAGTCGCTCCATTCGTTGCATGTTCTTTTAGTATGTTGAGGAAGTTTTCTCCACCTCCGGTTGTTGCATAGAGTAGCCCTCCGCTTATTCGGTAGTGTTCAAAGTCCTTAGTTGAGTGGTCACGGTGTACATGTCCTGAAACGTTCTGGAACAGAGAGGTCTTTTCGATAAGCGTGAATTAGCTTTGCTCGAAAGGTGTTTGGATCATTGCTAATGTGTCGACTACACTTGCTTTGTCTTCCAACATGTCCCGCCTGGTTGGTCCATCATGAGCATCCTCTTTCTTTGTGTCGTATTCTTCATAGAGTTATTTCCCGTGGCCCTCTAGTATAGGTGGTATGACTGTGTTAGGCATATGCAATTCTAACACCCCCCTCTGGCCCCGATGTAGGGCCCGGATGTCGCCTGCAGTACGGTGTGAAGTTGCTAGTTACCAGGAAAAATCGCTTAATTGGCAGCATCCTCGTAACACCGTATACGTCATCGCCGTCCGTCCGACCAGAAGCCGTTCGCAGGATATATGAGAGGGGTAGTGTGCACTGCTCATGCAACTGGAATCCAGTATATGATACAAATGATATCTGCGTGAGCGGAATAACCTGACGAATCAGAAATCAATATTGCTTCATGTTGACCGACTACTATTAAGTCATTGGTCTGCAAAATGGACGGGAGTTAAGGAGACGTAGCTGCAAGCCATTCTCGCTAGGCAAATCAATAAAGTGATGGAGCACTAAGCCTACCAACTGGACGTAAAGATAATGCAGTCATGCCTCTGTGTTGTCACCGTTGTCTGGAATTGAGACTGATCACCTCAATGACTGAGGAACAACTGGTGGGTTCGCATCTGGGCGGCATACTCAGACTAAAGTTCATATGCCAAGGGCATTGTTTACTTCTGACTGGCGGAGTCTCGCACACCCTCAGGAAGACGAAGTAAAATAACACAAATGACCAGAAGTGTGGGATTGTTCAGGGTCTATGAGTGTTCGCACTTAAGATTGATAAGACGAAAGACTAGTAGTTGTTACAGAAGTACTTAGTTAGTATAGGTATTAGATGTACCGGCCGCGGAAACTCACGCGGGATATAAATATAAGAGTTCCTCCCCAGCTATTAGAAAAGACAGCAACGGAGAAGAGATCTTATCAATATAACAAGTTATTATCTACACTTCATACCCTTAGTAGTTTTAGCGAAACGCGTATTAGCGACTTAATTTACGACGCCTTCCAGACACGACTCCGTTATCAAACACTTAAACGCTTAACCTTACTCTACTGAGCTCCGAGTTGGTTACCCGTAACAGACTGATATCAAAGTTCCTTCGTCTAGAATGTGTTGTCCATGGATGGGGCAGTTGGCTTCGCCACATCTGTCCCATGAGTCTGAGGTGCATTGAGCCACGTTTGTGATGATAATGTTCAGTCGGTCCTAGTTCACAAGTGTCCTAGGCTGTGGTTCTGTTACAGGTAACCAACTCGGAGCTCAGTAGAGTAAGGTTAAGCATTTAAGTGTTCGATAACGGAGTAGTGTCAGGAAGGCATCGTAAATTAAGTCGCTAATACTCGGTTCGTTAAAACTACTAAGAGTATGAAGTGTAGGTAATAACTTATTATATTGATAAGATCTCTTCTCCGTTGCTGCTTCTCTAATAGCTGGGGAGGAACTCTTATATTTATATCCCGCGTGAGTTTCCGCGGCCGGTACATCTAATACCTATACTAACTAAGTACTTCTGTAACAACTACTAGTCTTTCGTCTTATCAATCTTAAGTGCGAACACTCATAGACCCTGAATACTTCCCCGCTTCTGGTCATTCAGCTTAATTTAACTTTGTCTTCCTGAGAGTGTGCAAGACTCCGCCAGTCGGAAGTTAATGATGCTTTTGCCATTTGAATTTAGTCTGAGTATGTCATCCAGTTGCAAACATACCAATCGTTCCTCTACTACCAAGGTGATCAGTCTCGATATCAGACAACGGTGACTACGCAGAGGCATGACTGCATTATCTTCACGTAGAGTTGGTAGGCTTAGTGTTCCATCACTTCTTTGATTGCCTAGTGAGATGACCTTACAGCTACGTCTCCTTAACTCTTGTCCGTTTTTCACAGACCTATGACTATTTGTAGTCGGCGAACGTGAAGCATTACTCTTTTCTGATTTGCTAGGTTTTTCTGCTCATCCAGATACCATTTGAATCAGGTACTGGATTCTAGTTATCTGAGCTGTACACTCTATCCCTCTCATATATCCTGCGAACTGCTTCCAGTCGGACGGACGGCGACGACGTATACGGTATTATGGGGATGCTGCCAATTCTGCAATTTTTGCTGGTAGCTAGCAACTGCACACTGTGCTGCATGCGATGTCCGGGCCCTACATCGGGGCCAGAGAGGCGTGTTAGAATTGCATCTACCTAACAGGTTAGTCCTAGTTTTCAGGAGACATCTTTCTGACTAAGGTGGCCAGAGATCCGTAGTCTATCGTTGGCTTCATGTTGTGGTAAGGGCAATCTTCAGTCGTGGAAAAGGTTTCATGGAGGTCTGCATGTTCTCGGTCTTCTGGGGGTGTTCGTGATATCGAGACTGAGTCTCTCCTGGAGTTGTCTCCCTTTATGTGAGAATCATCATCCTCCTCTGTCCTTTTGTTGATGGTCAGTCTTCCTTGACTCATAGAACATGTGGACCCGCATTCCTAGTGTTCTCCCATGGGTCATAGTGTTCTTCGGTCGCCATGTTTAAGAAAGGGGAAGAAAAGTAGATAATAGGTATCTCGTCTTCGCCGCTTGTGTCTGTAAAGCTTGAGGTTTCTTCTGTGCCTTGTCCTTCGTAGATTCTGGAGAGTGCATCTGTCAGCTGGTTGTTGGCTACGGGTTTATAAATGATTTCCGTCTCGTACTTCGCTATCTCCATCTTCCAGCGCATTTGTTTTCTGCTGGGGTTTGCTGCCCTTTTCAGGTACATCAGGGGTTGGTGGTCTGTAACGATGGTGAATTTCCGTCCCAGGAGTATATGAGCAAATGTTCTCAATACGTCCATGATTGCTATTGCTTCCTCGTCTGTCGTACTGTAATTGTGTTGTCCCTTGCCGAATTTTCTGCTGTGCAATGCTGCAGGCCTCGCTGTTTCAGTTGTAGGGCCCTGGCCGATCCATGATCCAACTCCAATATCACTTGCATCAGTAAATAGCCAAATTGGTTTCTTACAGTCGTCAGAGATTGGTCTCAATACCTTACTCTGTTCAATAAGTACTTTGTATTCGCAAATGCTTGATCATGGGTGGCGGTCTAGACAAATTCCGCGTTACCTGTTATATCAGTAAGGGGGGCAGTAATGGAAGTATGGTATGGCAGGAATTGGGTGATATAGTTGACCAGTCCTAGAAATCGCTGTAACTGGGTTTTCGTCTTAGGTGTGCCCCATTCCTCAATTTTGGCTAGTTTTTCTGGCATCGTTCTGATTCCCTCATCATCGATAATGTCCTAGCAATGTGATCCGGTCTGTAAATAGGAAAGACTTCTTCCTGCTAGCATAGAACTGTTTCTTTCTAAGTCTCTGGCAGACTTCCCTGATATGCGCTAAGTGTTTCTCCTTGGTGTCTGAGAATATCATAATATCGTCAATGTATATCCACACACATCTTCCTAGTAGATCACTTAGTAGATTCTCCATTGATCGCATGAATGTGGCGGGGGCATTGATATCCCCTTGTAGCATTACTCGGCTTGAAAATGTTCCGAAGGATGTTTTGAATGTGTTGTATTTTTAGTCTTTTTCCTCTACCCTTGTCTGAAAGTAGGCATCGCTAAGGTCTATTTTGCTTCGGTATCTTGCTCTTCTGATGGCGTTCAGTATTTATTTCTAGTTTGGTATTTGTATATCATCCTTGATGGTGTTCTCATTTCAGGATGTTAGGTCAACTAACACACGGATTCTTCCATCTGACTTAGGTTGAACAAATAGGAGTGCTGCCCCTAGTGCTTGTGAACAGTAAATCACTTACTCAACGATCTTTTTGTTTAACCATGACTGCAAGCTGGCTAGGTATTGTTCGGGTACCATGTAGGTAGGGAGTGTTTTGACCTTACTTTCATTCTTGATTGCGATATGGTGGTTGACCTCCCTAAGTGACGGTAGTGTTTCAGGAGCTATCTACTGAAGCACATCTTCGTATTCGCTTAAGATTTCTGCATGAGTAGTGTCGGTAACCGCTGCTCTGATCATGGCACTTGTTGGTTCACACCTGACCTTAATCTTATGGTTTGGGAACTCAATCGAGGACTCGTCACATCGTATTATTCCCTGGTGTTTCACTTGAAATGGCATCTCTATCAGCGCATCGTACTTCGCTAAGTTTTCAACCAACTTGGTGTTGTCCTTTGAAACCATCTTCCCAATCGATATTGTGACATTGCATTGTTTCTAGCTATTTGACCGTGATCCTTTCATGGCCATGTGTACTACTAGTTGTTTCATTTCTTCAGTTGGTATGCCGTATGTTGATACAAAGTTGGCGCTGATTATATCTCTGCCGATCGCCCCTGTATCAATCAGTACTTTGGTCTTCTTTCTGTTAATCTGGATTGGTCTTTCTGATGCATGGTTAGGTTTGATGCCTAGAGAGTGTGTTTTGTTGCAAGAGGGAACTGTGTTATAACAGTCTATCGCTGTAGAGTTTATCCATACTTCTGTGGTTTCTGGTTCCTCAACTTCTACTTGGTTTGCTGGCACTTTTTTGGACTTTGGCGCGCTTTTCCCTTTCCCTTCCTTGCTGTAGCAGTTTTTCGCTAGGTGACCTGTTTTTCCGCATTCATAACAGGCTCTCAATTCCTTTTCTCGTTTGGTAGGTATTGCTTCTGGTTTGGTACTACTTCTGGTGTCCGGTCACTTGAACTGCTTCTTTTGCCACAGTCACAGCGTCCCAGGGTGTAAATGATCTGATCCCGATCTTCTTGCCACAGGATGGGGTTTCGTGAAAAATAATCTTCACAGGTTATTAACCTGGACTAGATGCGTTGATATGGCTTTCGCTCATATTTCCATGGTAGGTCTGAAGGACGTTTGGCGCCATTGGCCAACTCGTCGGCAATGACGTTGATGAATTTTATTGAATCGTCTGCTTTATCGGGCTTTTGCCCAGGATTCCTTCTACAGGGATTGCCTGGATTTCATCTCTTTCCCTGGTCTCTATCGTCATCGCTATCCCCCAGATCGGGTGTCCCTCCAGCTGGAACATGTGGCAGTGGGGGTATATTTCCCCCATTCCTTCCATCGGGTCCCTTTCCCTTCCTATCAGATTCTCTTGGACTTTCATTAAAGTCCTCTTCCGAAATTTTTTCCAACCCATCTTGCGTCCCCCCAGTGGGTCGACTAGGGGCCTCCTCTAGCCTTTGGGTCAATTCTTTAATCAACTTATTAAGACGGAGTGTCTCCGAGAATTGTTCTGCCTCCAACGCCTGTAGCTGTAAGTGCAAGTCTACTTCTCAAGCCTTTGATTTGGAGTGTTCCTCCTCCATTATAGCTTTTACTCGTTGCAGTTCCTGATTTAATGCCACATCCTGTTGGTATGACTCTTGGGTGGTCTTCCCATTACTGTACTGAACCTGTTCATCATTCTCAGCTTGTCTTTGTTGCCGTTGCCTATCCTCCTCCGCCTTTTGTTGAAAAGTTTCCGCTGTCCTCCTTCAATCCACTTCCCATCGTTCTTGAGCGAGTCTGAATCCCTCCACAACCTGCCGTCAGAAGATGTCCACTTCCCGTCTCAACTCCACCTCTAGCTCTGAGCACTGGATGATGACTTAGGTCAACTCGCTATCCACCAATTCCTCTCCCTCATCCAACTGGTGTCTAATAGCCTCCAGATCTCTGGCCTGGGCTTGACCGTGTTCCATTAGGTTCTTAATGGCAATTTCATGTTCGCCTTGATTTGTCTCGACCTTATGGCTTATCTGTTTATGGATGACAACCACCCTAGCAGCCATTCGACATAGGTTTGTTTTTGCGGTAGAGGTAGGTGGATTGGGCGTCCCACTCCTTGAGTGTCCTCTTCGCTTACCAACTCCCCCTCAGGGTTGTTTTGGAAAGCTAATAGCTGACCTAGACGGAAATAATAGAGAACGCCGCGCCGATGCGATAGCGCCATCGAAGCGCCTTCCATCTGAGTATCCTCAGACGGGTGGGTTGGGGTCACAAAATCTTGTGACATGTTAGTCAACGACAGGTTCTAAAATTCCCAATCTGGCCACTGGTTGGTTTCTGAGAATATGTCAGACCACTCAGAATCATAATAAGTTGGGTCTTCTATTCCCTTGTAGGCTCGCCACTCAAATTCTGGTCCTAAAAGGTTTTTGTCTAGCAGCTTGAAAGCCTTGTCATCGAATATGCGGCCTTTGTCCATGTACCAGGATTCTTGGTCGTGCTCGAAGTATCGTAACCACTTGTCACCAGTGAGCAAGAGGTCTTGACAGCAGTCATCAAAGAGAGATATTTCAACCGTAATAGGATCTTCGTGGATGATGTATTCAAACAAATTGAACAATTCGCAAGATTATTCTCGTAGGGTCAATCATGGTTCTAAAATGGACTCCACAATGTCGTCTTTGGTGATTGTTACGGGTAACCAACTCAGAGCTCAGTAGAGTAAGGTTAAGCGTTTTAGTGTTCGATAACGCAGTGGTGTCAGGACGGCGTCACAATTAAGTCGCTAATACTCGTTTCGCTAAAACTACTAAGAGTATGAAGTATTGATAATAACTTGTTATATTGATAAGATCTCTTCTCCATAGCTGTCTAATAGCTGGGGAGGAACTCTTATATTTATATCCCACGTGAGTTTCTGCGGCCGGTACATCTAATACCTATACTAACTAAATACCTCCGCAACAACTACTAGTCTTTCGTCTTATCAATCCTAAGTGCAAACACTTGTAGACTCTGAATAATTCCCCACTTCAGGTCATTCGACTTATTGTACTTTTTCTTCCTGAGGGTGTGCGAGACTCCGCCCGTCGGAAGTAAACCATACCTTTGCCATAAGAACTTAGTCTGAGTATGCTGCCCAATTTGCAAACATACCAGTCGTTTCTCTGTTACTGAGGTGATTAGTCTCACTATCAGACAACGGTAACAACACAGAGGCATGACTGTATTATCTTTACGTAGAGTTGGTAGGCTTGGTGCTCCATTGCTTCTTTCATTTGCCTAGAGAGAATGGGCTTGCAGCTATGTCTCCTTAACTCCCATCCGTTCTTGCAGACCTATGACTATTTGTAGTCGGCCAACATGAAGCATTATTATTTCCTGATTCAGTAGGTTTTTCTACTCATAAAGATATGATTTGTATCATATACTGGATTCCAGCTTTATGAGCAGTGCACACTATCCCTCTCATATATCCTGCGAACAGCTTCCGGTCGGACGGATAGCAACGACGTATATGGTGTTATGGGGATGCTGCCAATTCCGCAATTCTTGCTGGTAACTAGCAACTACACACCTTGCTGTAGATGACGTCCAGGCCCTACATCGGGGCCAGAGGGGGGCGTTGGAAACTGCATATGCCTAACAGCGATAACAAGTCTTATCAATATAGTGTTAGGCGGTAGTGTGAGCTAAGGCCAATAACCACTACCAGAGAATATATCAAGAAAGATAAATAAAATAGCGTATGCAGTTCCATTTACTAAGATTACTAGGAATGTGAAAGTGTATCAATTTGTAGAACAATATAATATTGATAATATCTCTTCTCCGTTGCTTGATTGAGTCTGAAGCAAAGGGAGGAACTCTTATATTTATATCCCGCGTGAGTTTCCGCGGCCTCTGCATCTAATACCCATACAATCTTGTACCTCCCTATAGTGACTCCTATCAATCTTCCTTCGATCAACCGGTGCGAACACCATTTGACCCTGAGAAATTTTCTCAATTACTTGAACATCATACGAGTACTGATTACCTCTCATTATTCCGACACCGGAGGTCTGCGCTCGTCAGTGAGTGGTCCTCTACTCATTGATTGCCAGAAAGACGACGTGGTCAACTTCAACTAGTCAGTTGCGTCTAGAAAACGAAGTGGCCAACTTCATCTCATGTCATGCAGGAAGCAACTAACCAATTGTTTTCTTCCTACCTGAACACTAATTTTTCGAATAGTTCCCTAACTATTCTTATCCAACGTCGCGATCTTGTATTCTTCTGTCTTGGCAACAATATCATCGCACTAATCATCAGCATCAGTTCTATTTTTCTTGAATGTTTCTTGTTTGAGTTTAGTTGTCCAGGTGAGGGGGCTGTCCAGGTTGCCTGGGAGGTTATCTATATTGCGCTTCAAGTTGTGACTTGATAGTGTTCAGTGAATTTGACATTTATTTCACTTAATCTCGCATATTATTTGGTGTGTGCGAAGACTTTATGCCGGACCCTTATACTAGTAATATTTTAATTTAAGATTATGCTTAATATATATAGTACAAAATGAATATTCATATTTTATTCAATTTCCTCAGCCTTACTTATTGCCTAATAGATGTAATTATCATCCATAATATTTTCTTTTTACACATTTTTCCTCTCTGTCTTTCATTTATAACAAGTCTTAATCTCATTCCGAAGAGACTTTTGACTGCTTTTTCTGCCTGCATTAGTTGAGTTTTGCTACAAAGTGGAGCTACAAACTTGCCTTGAGCCATAAAATTATGATTGTTATAAAGTTGCATTGAGCTGCAAATTTACATTAAGCAGTCAGGCACTCTAGAGGAGTATTCATAGTTGCAATTGAGTAAGCAACCAGGGGTTGTGGCAGCTAGCCACAACCTTGGCACTCGTAGAGTGCAGCTATTCTCGTTCCAGAGCAACTGTAGTATTATTATCTATAAGAGACTAGGAATTAGGAACAGAAATAATTTTTCTGGATTTTCAGTAATAAAGAATAGGATAAATTCTAGTTATATATTTCACCCTGTTTAACTGTTACATTTTTCACCGTGGCCTTTCCTCCTATGGCCTAAAACAATAAAGTACGGTCCACCCGAATAGTTAAAATACCGAGGATATTGGCCATGCCAAACACCAGTATTTCCCACAAATACTCAGTATTTTTATTCTAAAGGATCCTTTGCCCTGTTGGAAATACTCAGCTTTTTTTTTTTTTTAGCAGCGTGCCAAACAGGGCCTTAGTAGAATTAAGCCCTTACCACCCGTAGTAGCTTCCCTGCATAGACTTAGATGAGGCTTATTCTATCCCTACCCTAATGAACTTATGAAGCTTCAGTCGCTGCCCTACGCTGTAAAAAGGAAAACCTAGAGTTCAGGTACTCGAGAAGTTATCCCTCTCTCCCAGTATGTGAATTCCCCCCATTTCGGAGGTTTGAAAGTCCCCTCTCTACGGTTGTGTTAGAGTGGGCGAGTTTCCTGCCAAAGCCGCATTCCACTTGTCCGCGCGTTCCCGACCTGGCCCGACATATCATGGGAGGCCATTTCTGGCGAGGAGCAAATGCGGAGACATCCAACGACCTGCTATACGAGTTTGGAAGAGTAGGTATGAGTGAATGCGAATCAATTTTCAAGTTAAGAAACTCTATGTTCTCCGTAAACCAATTATCCATGAAACCATCTGCAAGTATCCAACCAAAACATCCCAAAAATTTTAAACCTAAAACTGCCACGGAAGAAATATAGCTGATCAACTGTTGTGGGAGAGAAAAGAGCACAGCATAACTTAAGTCACAGTCTACAAAAAGGGTTTGGATTGTTGTGATTCCCGTAAGGTATTGTAAGAAATATAGCTCCCAAACCAGAAGCGGCGAAATCAAAAGAGGGGATAGCTTCCTGGATGTAGTGGGGATGGTGCAAGCTTGAGAAAACCGGACATCACAAACCCGCCTTTTTTAGGAAGAAAGTGCACCGCGTATGGTGCTGGTGGTTGTACTGTACTCGAGTATCATACTGTTCCGAGAACTCGTAGATTATTCCCCGTAAACTAACAACTCCCAGGTGGGCATCCCTTGCTTCGGGATAGCATATATAGTTTCTATAACGCTCAGGGCGTTGCGACCGGCTTTTACGGGAATCATCGATCCCTGCGATATATCCATAGAAGTGCTGGATTGCATGACAATATCAGAGGCGACAAGATATGGAGCAGAATTGGGTGAATCTTTTTTTTTAGTTGTGGATTTGGTGATTGCGAGCTGACTCCCTGTTGCAAGATCGGGATTGGTTGGCTTGATCTATAGCGTGTATATTTCGTTAACCAAAAAAGAAGCCTAAATCGGTGGACATTATTCGGTAACTTTTCAACAGCTGTACTGCACAGCACCAGATCGTAGTATCTCAAAAAGGCTGATTTGCAGGTCATCTTCCGAATGATATTCCGTGATTATAGTAATTATTAGTAAATGCAAGGACCATCGAGAGCTTCACTAGCGCGAAGGTAAGGCCAAACATAAATTTTATTATTATTATTTTCACTGTTTGTCTATAGTAGGGAGTGCGTACGACAGCCCTGCGTAATAGTTTCTTTCCTTTCCCTTCCTTTTTTTCCCGAAACCACTTTCGCCTACTTGCTCGCTTCCTCTCTTGTTCTTACCGGTATCATACCGGCTGCATCCCCGAACCCATCCAATGTGAGGGGGAAGGGCAGCGAGTAAAAATGTCAAGTCAAGCAACCACCATTCCTTATCTTCCATTCTTCCCTCACCACGCAATCTCACCACTGATACAACCTCATCTCATTTCTCTCGCCATCTCCAGTTTTCAACAACACAACCTTAAAACCCTTCGACAACGCTAAGAGTTAATTTGTTATGCAGTTAATTCCTCGCGAGGTTTGTAATCTTGATCTTATTTTATCTTATCTTCCCATCATTGAGGAGGTGGAGGCTCACTTACTCTAGCTCGACAAGCTCGTGATCTCGCAGGCTGGGTCTCTGGCGCAGAAGCGCCTTGCGAGGGGTGTTAGGTTGAATCAGTCCGAGGCTACGGTATTTTTTTCAAATTCAATCCAATTGATCAAGAAACTGAAAATCAAGATGCTAATTTTTCTTGTTCCTCAATCAGGCTCTCATTTCCAATAATCTTCAAGAGGTGATGTGATGTCTGTTCTGAAGTAGTGGTAATGTCAATGACTAATCCCGTCCAGTTGATCCGTGATGGAAAACACAGTGTCGCAGAACTCATGGAAGAAGGCAAGACCATGCTCGGGCGCAGACATGTTCTCCCGCACGTAGCCATATCCCTGAAAGAGATTCAAGTGGAGGGAACGTTCCCAGATGGAACCTATCTCGTGACAATTCACTCGCCAATTTCATCCGAAGATGGGGATCTCGAAAAGGCACTCTATGGTTCATTCTTGCCAGTCCCCTCTCAACACTTGTTCCCGTTGGTTGATGTGTCGGAATATGAACATGAGAAACAGCCGGGCGCCGTTATAGCAGTTAGAGGACCAAAAATTGTCCTCAATGACGAGAGGAACAGGTGTATTCTTCGCGTTACTAATAAGGGGGACAGACCAATCCAGGTTGGGAGTCACTACCACTTCATTGAGGTCAATCCGCAACTCGAGTTTGACAGGATTCAGGCTTTTGGCTATCGTCTGGATATCCCTTCTGGGACTGCTATTCGCTTTGAGCCAGGGGACTCTAAAACCGTCAACCTTGTCCAGATTGGCGGACGCAAGACCATAACCGGAGGGAATAACATTGCCACTGGGCGCCTTGAGAAAACAAGAATACCCAAAATTCTAGAGAATTTACAGAACGGTGGATTTTCGCACGTTCCTGCGCCGGTCACATCCCTTGAGGGAGTTGAGCGATGCTCCATGGATAGAGCCGCCTATGCCACCATGTTTGGCCCTACTACGGGCGATTTAGTACGCTTGGGTGATACCGAGCTTTGGATTAAGGTAGAGAAGGACTATACTGTTTACGGCGACGAATGTAAGTTTGGTGGTGGAAAGTCGCTGAGAGAGGGAATGGGCCAGGCAAGTGGCAGATCCGATGCCGAGACTTTGGACTTGGTCATTACCAATGCGCTTGTTGTGGACTACACCGGTATTTACAAAGCCGACGTTGGTGTCAAGGGTGGTTTTATCGCTGGTATCGGAAAAGCAGGAAATCCGGACATGATGGAGGGAGTGCATATCGGGATGGTTGTAGGTTCTAACACTGATGTTATCGCCGGTGAAGGGAAAATCCTTACTTATGGTGGTTTCGATTCTCACGTATGTATTTTCTACCACATTTTTGGGTAATTCGGCACTAATGTGCTATAGATTCATTTCATCTGTCCCCAGCAGGCAGAGGAGGCATTGGCATCGGGTATTACCACGATGCTAGGTGGTGGTTGCGGTCCAAGGTATGTAAGCCCATCCCCTAACCCCATCTTACACCAGCTAAACCTTCATAATAGCACCGGAACAAATGCAACGACCTGCACCCCATCAATGACCCAGATTCGCCAAATGCTCCAGGCAGTTGATACCCTTCCTGTTAATTTCGGCATAACCGGAAAAGGCAACGATTCTTCTCCAAAGGGGCTGATAGATCAATGCCGTGCAGGCGTCGTTGGTCTCAAGCTTCATGAAGACTGGGGAACCACGCCAGCCGCCATAGATACGTGTCTATCTGTCTGCGACAAATATGACGTCCAGTGCCTCATCCACACAGATACACTCAACGAATCTGGCTTTGTGGAACAGACCATTGGCGCTTTTAAAGACCGTACAATTCATACTTACCATACCGAGGGAGCGGGTGGTGGTCATGCGCCAGATATCATCTGTGTGGTGGAACACCCCAACGTTCTCCCCTCCTCGACCAACCCTACTCGCCCTCTCACTAAAAATACAATTGCGGAGCATCTCGACATGCTAACGGTTTGTCATCATTTGTCAAAGGACATTCCCGAGGATGTTGCCTTTGCGGAATCTCGTATTCGTGAAGAGACTATTGCTGCGGAGGACATCCTCCACGATATGGGAGCTATCTCAATGATGTCCTCGGATTCGCAAGCTATGGGTCGCTGCGGTGAGGTGATTCTCCGGACCTGGAAAACTGCATCAAAAAATAAAGAACAGATAGGTCCCCTGGAGGAAGACAGGAAAGTCGGTGCAGACAATACTCGTGTGAAACGCTACATTTCAAAGTACACCATTAACCCTGCAGTCGCGCACGGGATGTCACATCTTCTTGGTTCCGTTGAAGTAGGAAAACTCGCTGATTTAGTCCTTTGGTCACCTGCCAATTTCGGCACAAAACCTACCCAGGTTTTGAAATCCGGCCTCATTGCATACGCACAAATGGGTGACCCAAACGCTTCTATTCCATGTGTCCAACCAGTTTTCGGAAGGAAAATGTTCGCAGCCAGTGTGCCCGAGGCGTGTATTACGTTCGTCTCCCGTGTTTCCCTAGAAACTGGGACCGTCCAAACCTATGGTTTGAAGAAACGCGTGGAGCCCATCCTGGGATGTCGTGGGATCGGCAAGAAGGATATGAAGTATAACGATGCGATGCCGAAGATGAAGGTTGATCCAGAGAACTTTGTAAGTCGCCCCTTTAACTCATATGGACCGCCGCGAACGGTCACTAATAGTGGTGCAGACCGTCGTTGCCGACGGAGTAACATTGAAAAGTGCCGTTTCCGAGAAGTTGCCATTAACTCAGGGATACTTCATGTTTTAGTTTGGCTTTTCCACTTGCTCATTTTTTCTAGCAGGGAAGAATGACAAGTTTAAAAAAGGTTACATAGTCTGATCTAGTATTAAAAAATGTCATTCTTATACCCCAGTCTCTCGAGTGAAATTTTGTGATGGGGACCGAAATTGTTCTCTCACTATTGCAACATTCTTAGATACAAGCGCGAGGGGAGATGTTTTTGTAGGAGGCAGGGATTGTTTTGCGAGTTAACCTAAGTAGGATTCTCATTAACCCTACTGTGGGCGCAAGTATATCATACCGGGTGAGGTGTTCTCGCTCAGGATAGTGGAGCACTTCCTATAGGAATCTAGAAAAAATGTGTAGTTTGAAACAAAGATCTAGATGAGAGCACCAGATTTTCCTAAAATCCGAAAGGGATTTAGCAGCGGTCTTGCTATATCTGCACGCTAAAGTCTAACAAAATCAACTTATACAACTGACCAAGCGGTCCAGAGGTCACATTTCTCGACAGGTTAGGATCTTTTTCTCTACAGGTTAGGATCTTTTTCTCAACCCAAAAAATAGAGAACCGACAAGCTACTGCGGGGTGATTTCCCGTAGAAAATCGGTTCCCACCCATATTTGTTAGGTTTCCTCAGTGACTCTATTTCACGGAAATCATAATAATCCAGGAATTAAAAAAATAGTTTTTCCTAAGGGAATACAGTAGTTTGTGACCTGGATCTTTGCCCCAAACTCTGGATTTTCCTGAATTCTTACCGGGGTCTTCAATTATACAAGCTTCCAGATTTCTAAATCTTTCAACCTTAAAACTTGGGGGAGTTGAGATTTCAGAGAAGTTGGAGGCCGTTTCTCTAGACTTTAGTGTGAAAATATGCCAAGACCACTTCTAGTTCTATTCTATTCTTGATATCAAGGGAAAGCCCTCCAGTAATTAGTTTGCAGTTTAACTTAAATTGACTGTTCTTATTGGAGCACTTGTGCCTTCACCTGTACCCCTTATCATACTTTTTTTTCCTCCTACGATAACAGCTTACCACAGCGGTATGTTTGACTTAAAAGGGTGCTGAATAGCACACAACCAGCCCACCGACAGCTACCTCACCCACAGCCAAATCCAAACAAACCTTTATGTCAGGAAACGAGTCCAACTCACACGGCTCAGCTATACTTAACTTCCTAATGCAGCTCACTTCAACCGCAGATAATCCGGAACAGCCCGACAGTCAAGTTGGGGCCGGTCTGGAACTTGCTTTGCAAGGTTCCAACGACTTGACCACTCGTACCACTAACGTTGCAAACGTTCCTGGACCCAATGGAGGGGCCGAAATAGTGGCACTTTTGCAGCACCTCCAGCAAGGATTGGTTGCCGTCCAGCACGGACAGGCTGATACTTTGCAGCAGGTACAGGCGCTCAGAGATGAGGTTTTCCGCCAGTAAGTCTATCTCACAATCTTTTATATTTTATTTCCATCCGTGAAGTGACTGATAGCGCGACTGGTCCCAGTGATAGAAATTCCGTTGCCCGAGCCCTCAATAATGGTGCTGACCGTGATAGCACACCTCTGGAACCATTCTATGGCGTGGATGGACAATTGATTTCTCACTTTCCAGCAACTCTCGGGGATACAAAGAGACTCAGTGGTAAGTACCCAAGCTTGTTGGGAAAGGAATTTGGTCTGGACTAAGTGATATATATATATAGGTGGCAGAGTTGATCGCCTCCTTTTGGCCCTGGGTCTGGAGGTGGTTGGGACCTTGAAAGATCGTAGAAGGCGCCTCAGGGAGTACATCGGACTATGGGACTTGAAGAAAGCATCGGGACACTTTGATGTCAATTGGTACTATGTTGGTGCCAAGGTGTTTGCAGGCTTTGTAGGTTGGCAGGTAGTTCGACTTATGGATTCTACCTAATCTACACCCCCAAGATGCGGGTTGCTTTTATAAAGTCTAGATATATAATACCTTCAATAAAGCCTTTCCGTGGGTCCCATAACTACTTCCTTCATCCCTCTTAGGTGCAACTCTTCGTAATATGAGCTTCTTGTGGATAATTTCGCCGACGTGATGATCCGATATGATACGTGAATACTTACACGCTAGGACTATTCATTCCCGCTCTGTGCCTTGTTTCCTCGCCAACTGCCCTCTACCGGGGCCCCTCTCACCTCGAATTTGCAAGAACAAACATCGGAGCCCCCGATAGCACGTTGCGGTAGTTGACCCGCAGGGCCCATCCCATGATCCTGCGATTTTTTCTTCTACCCTCCAAGAAACAAATGCCGCAGATCTCCTTCGCGTCGATTCTCCCCCGGACTCAGCCAGGATTTCATTTCAAGCACCTGATCATGAAATGCGGTATTACAGTCGTAGAGGAGATATTATTAGGTAGACCCACACAACCCAATACCCTCTGAACATCTGGTAGGGAGGGAAAAACCTGGCTCCTAGAACCTTGACATTCCCTCAACCTATCACTCTAACGCACCTTGGAGCCCCATCTACTAGTCGGTCGAGTGATATTATATGATGTAGCTAACTTGAGAGACGAACGATACGCCCCCGGACCCGTGGGCTATTGATGTTGTGGGGAGTAGGTATCCTGGGTTTATATTAGGCACAGTATAATATCTTCGCCGGTTCTCATCTGTGAGTGCTGCACAGTACTGTGATATATTACGACAGAATAAGTTGCGATGACATCCCATGTGCGGCTCCGAGCTGATACTTTATGGTGCCCAGACTACGAAACTGAAACTAGTAATTAATTAAATCTACACAAAACAGTCCCCCGGTTCAGGTAGAAGTATTGATACCACCAGATAGCGAGCCTAGCAAGCATGAGATATACAAATAGACCCTCAGATCACTGAACCCACGGCTCCCGGTCTATCCGTAGTCCAGCAAAGAGCATCAAGAAACACTTGTTTTGGGTGGAGGAAACCCCCGTTCCACTCCTTGGCAACCACAACCGCAACGCAACCCCGGCCACGGGAAAAAGGACGTCATCCAATCCCATCCCCCCACCACCGACACAAACACCCATCCTTTTACTCTGTTCCACCCCATCAATCCCTTTCCACCCTCTCTCCACCATCTCTACCTACTGTGCTTGCTACAATCGTCATCTCCTTTCCTTCCTTTCAGCAATTCCCCGAATACCCAATAGACCGCATAATAAAGGATAGAAAAACAAACATGTTTGCTCGCACAGCTTTCGCCCGCACTTCCCTCCGCTTTACTCCTCCTGCTCACAGAGCTTACGCTTCTGCTGCGGCAAATGAGCCGAAAAGGTCCAATGCGTTGGCGTACTCTGCAATCGCGGGAATCGGCGCTGCGGTGGGGTGTTACTACTATTACACTACCGGCGGTGAGAAGGTTAAGACTGTGTTGGGACCGGCAGAGATTACTTTCAAGGGGAACGGGGACTGGGTTGATTTGAAGGTTTGTTGTTGTTCGGCGTATTCCTTTTCGATAGTGGACGAGGTAGAATGGGGGAATTCCAGGAGATGCTAACGAAGAAATGCATTAGTTGGTAGAAATCACCCCCGTAACTCATAATACGAAGAAGTTCCGCTTCAAACTCCCGAGTGAGAATCACGTTAGTGGGTTGAAAATCGCCTGTAAACCCTCCTTCCTTCTATTCCCCCCCCCATCTCCGATGGGAAAAATGCACCAAAGTCACTAACAAACGTATTCCCCACAGCTGCCCTCCTAACAAAATATAAAGCCCCTACCGACGAAAAACCCACGATCAGACCCTACACTCCAATAAACGACGAAGATGCCCGCGGCTACCTCGACCTCCTAGTGAAAAAATACGACAATGGGCCAATGAGCACACACCTACACTCAATGAACGTAGACCAAAACCTCTCCTTCAAAGGGCCCATACCAAAATACGAGTGGACACCAAACAAGCACGAGCACATCGCACTCATCGCTGGCGGCACCGGGATAACCCCCATGTACCAGCTCATGCGCACCATATTCCGCAATCCGAAGGACAAGACCAAGGTCACCCTGGTCTTTGGCAACCTCACAGAGGAGGACATATTGCTGAAGAAGGAGCTGGCGGACCTGGAGAATACGTACCCGCAGAGGTTTAGGGCTTTCTATCTACTGGATAACGCGCCGAAGGAGTCGAGGCGGGCTAAGCAGGGACGCGTGACGAAGGAGTTACTCAAGACGGTGTTGCCAGAACCGGGCAGTGGGAATAATAAGATCTTCGTGTGTGGCCCCCCCGGGATGTATAAGGCGATTAGTGGGGTTAAGAATAGTCCCTCGGACCAGGGGGAGGTGGAGGGGGTGTTGAAGGAGTTGGGGTATAAGAAGGAGGAGGTTTACAAGTTTTAGATTGAGGGGAGGTTCTAGAAAGCCGGCGGATAAACCCCTTTTTTTCTCTTCTTTTCACTACTGCCATATCACTTCGTTGCACGGAAGGGGGGATCCCAATTCTGAAAACCCGATTCCGTGCAATTCACTACCCCCTCCCTCTGTACAGTAGTTACATAAACTTATGGCTATAGAAGCCACACAAAAGCCTTCCAGCCCCGAAAACAAGCCAATCCCTGTTACCAAACCTTCACCATGTACCGTACCGTGCACTGCTAACCTTCAATTCAATCCAATTCAATTCACCATACAAATACTATACTAACCCTCTACCCATTCCTGTACTGTGAACAATAGAGAGAGAAAAAGATAATCCATTCATACGGCAGCGCCATAGTCAAACAACCAGTATGAGGGAAAAAAAGGTGAGAAAGGGTGATTAACCATCCATCACCTCGGACCGGAGCAAGCATGTTAATCCAAATCACAATACAATGCCTCTTACATAAAACGGATATTGCAGCTGAGAGGGAGAGCCCCCTCCTCCAGCCAAGTCGAGCCCAAGGCGGCAGAGCAGCAAAAAAAAAAACTACAAAAGTTCGCATATCACCATTCTAAAGAAACCCCCGCGACTTGATGCGGGATATTAAACCCCCGGCCAAAGCGGCAAGGCTCACATCCCGCCAGCAACCTAGACTACAGTTCCAGGAAACGGCTCTTTCCCACTCAACACGACCATCTGCCTCTCGCGAGAAATATAGCCCTTCATAAGGCCCTTGTAAATCATATTAGCCAGTAGACATTCCACCTCCTCGATTTCGACCTCGACCCTCTCCGGCGTCGACCGCATAACCGTGTCACCGTCCACCTCCGCCGCCCCATGCTCTCCATCACTGTTATCACCATTCCCATCCCAGTGTCCGCTAGCCCCCGGCCCTTCTCCTCGCCCGGCACACCCCATAGCAATTTGAAACTGCCTCACGGGGATCTTAGTCCTACTCTCCTCGTTCTGGTATAGGACGACTTTACGGAAGAGGTTTCGCATGGCGATGTCCTTCGTTCGCTCTAAGGTGAGGTAGATCCTGCGTTTTACGAATTCTTCTTCGCCGTGGCGGAGGGCGGCGTCGAAGGCTTGGAGGTTGCCAGATTTAATGGTCTTGCAAACTGGGTCGAAGAGTGTTGCAAGGCGGGGGAAGCGGGAGAGGAGCTCCGGGGTCGGGAGTTTGTGCTTTGTTAGCATTGTTGTGGGGATTAAGTAGGTTAGGATTAGTCTAGGTGAGTTTTAGTTGAGTGACTGCGGGTGGGTAGGTGGGTATTGGGGGAGGGGATACTCTTTATTGCGGATTGAATCAGCCTTGCAGTGGCTTAAAGCGTAGGTTAGGTGTGTTTCTGCCTGTGGTGGGATATTAGAATCGGGGTAGCTATAATGCGAATGAGGGAGGGTTGCAGTAATGATGTACATTCGCGTAGTCTTCTTCTAAGAAGCTGACAACTCCACAGTAGTATTTAAAAGTAACAATGTGACTTTTGGGGAATGCTTCCAATGGTGGCATATCAGCAAGGGAAGCAGGAAGCACACGAAGTATGTTTTTTGCTAGACCGACAGAATTCAACTGGTCAATTTTTAGTATTAGCCTACTAATATCAGTGTAAAGACACATACCTTAAAATAAGTTTTAAACATCAGGTTAACAATATAATAAGTTCCCCATTTTCTCGATTCCTCAATAGGGGCACTAAAATACCGTTAGACTAGTTGGTTGGCCTTCCGCCCCTCAAACCATGCACCAAGAGGTGAACGAACCGGTCGCTGATACATAATGTAAAAGCCTTGTTAATATACCGCGCCGCATCCTCGAGGTGTTCCGAGGTCTTCCCAAGCCTTCGCGCTTGGTCATCCGATAATATAGCGACGGTTCTCAAAGACAGACAAATCTGATACATAACGGGAAGTGTCCAGTGCGGCCAGTTCCCCTTTGTATAGCCCCTAACCATAACCCTATTCCCCGCAAGAATCACATATGGCCGTCAGTCGGCTATACAATCGATATTAAACTTTCGGAAGAGGTGGGTACCAACAGTAAAAGTTCCTTCTGCCCCTCGTAAGCCTTCGCCCAACTCACATCTGCCCCATCGTCCCGCTCCAGAATGTACGCTATCTTCCAGTAAGAGACCAAGGTGTCAACCCAGGCAGCTCTAGTATTCTCATCGCGTAAGTGGGTTAGACCAGCGATTTCGTATTCGACGTCACCGCGAATTCTTTCATGATTGGTAGAGAAGGCGAATGATCCGCGATCTGGATTATCAGGGGAGAAGATGCTGCCAAGCACGGCACCGTCCTTGGTAGTCAATCCTCTGCGAAATGTTTTACTGTTTCGTTTGCGTTAGGTTCGATGCAGTGGGAGTAGTGGTAGAATTGGCAGAAATAGGGGAAAGAGGGCTCACTTACTAGAGTGTAGTCATGATGAAGGTGTTAGGTTTAAGTGATGGTTATATCGGGTGGCAGCGGTGGTATAGTATAGGAGGTGGGATAGGAGGCTCAACCGAACCGAGTGTGTTTGGGAAGGATTGCGCGGGGGTGGGGGGAGGGACGCGACGGCCGAAAGGTCACGTTCGGTAGACCAAGGAGTTTGGATGCAACGGTTCCGTTAGATTTCCCCGTAAGAAGCGACCGTTGTCTTCTGTTTCGGAGCGGAAGAAAGTCACTTTTCAGTGGCACGAGCAAAGGTCGCCGAAATGTGACGGAGCCGTTGCATCCGAACACACCCTAATTGATCCGGTGCCGAGTCAGCCCCCGAAACCCGATCCCGCACCGAGCTGTGCCATTCTCCAACACAGCGGAGGTCACCATTCCATCTATCATACTCGAGTACAAGTACAGTACAGCAGCGTAGGGTTCCGAGTTACCTTTCTTTTCCCCTCCACTCATTGCCAATAGCATCCCTCCTGCCTTCCCCATGGAAATGATTCACGACGCTGGTCCGGAGCGTTTAGACCGCTGGTGCTGGTATGATATCACGAGCCAAAACTATAATATTATACCGGTACAAACAAGAGGGTATACTATTGCTTGACTCGAGCAAACTCAAGTCTGGAGAAATGGAGTGCTCCTCGCCATGTATTTATACCTCTTGTCTCCCTGTACCGCTTACCAAGAACAGCACCCCTCTCGGCGCCGTTACCGTCAATCATTCCCACAATACCTTTACTCGTGATTCTCTGGCTTTTTTTGCGAACACAACTGCTATTGCGTGAGGGCAAAAAATCAGCCGGAGCCTCAATATTTTGGTGTATTCAATAGCGGTCGTGTTCACAAACGTCAGGGAATTACGAGTATACAGCCATAGCGGTCAGCCCTCATTATCCATCACTAGGCACAAATTTTCATATTAATGACTGATATTATATACAGTAGTATGATAATATTATTATGATACTACCGGTATACCTATACAATACGGTACCATATGGCCTACGCAAAAGAAGATCATGGGACTACCCTAACCTCTTCTCAACATAGGCATCCGGCGCACGGTTGTACGTCCAGTTCTAGTAATTGTCGAAATAATGATATTATGATCTTCAACATTTTTAAATCAGTCATTTTCCCACTGGGTCCACTCCCGCGTTTTTCCCCGCGTAACATATGCTGGTATCACCGCTTTACAGCCTTTTCACATCCAGATCTGCTTCAGGGGACGGAGAATCTGCAAGGCCCACCCGCTCTAACAAAATACTGTACGCTGATAAGTTGCGGCACTAACATTAGGGATGATTCTAAACTCTAGCTAGCGAAACCAGGGCTCTGTGGAGGCAATGAACATTGTCGTTCTTGTAGAAACGGGCTTCTACTCGTACAGGGTAAACGAATGGGAACACCGGTAATCGATGCCGGAAGTAAGTAGAAATTTAGTCAGATCGGTGTATCAGTCTAATAATTTATTTGATGAGCTTGCAAAATCCGCGAGTCGACGGGTTTTCGCTGCGGTCGTGTGGCACAACAGCAGTTTAGTCAGAGACAAAACCTATGTGATCGCCCACTAGCACGTTCCAGGGTTAGCCCTAACCTCAGCAGTCCCGCACCAACAACATCGCAACCCTCCCCACCGTTGTCCGGTGTGCGATTTGGATCCGACCCAAACACCAAAAGAAAAAGTGACGACCAGCAACAACCATCCTCGACAACCAGACGACACACCGACCTTTAACCGACGATAATTCAACGTGAGTAGCCAGAAAAAAAACTATTCTTGTTTTCACACTCTTTACCTTCTTTCCCGAATTTTTCCCTTTGCACGTACATCCGCTAATACATAATCACGAAAACAGCATGGGTACGTTTTACTCACTTTCACTTTCCTCTAATACACTCCCATTATTTCCTCAACCGTTTGGCAGAGAGCAAAAGAGGGGGGAACAGAGGAGAGGTTGTTGTGGACGGATGAGAGGCTGAGAGTGCTGTGGGTGCATGTGTCAGAGGGGGTGGGGGGGGCAGAGACAGCCAGCAGCAGCAAAGCAGAGAATTTATCGATGGGCAATTGATCGAGGGGCAAGAGCTTATACATATCTATATGTGGTGGCATCGCCGGAAAGGCTCTGCTAGCTTTCTCTCCCTACTTATCTGCATATTGGCCTCTCAATCCTCCGATGGCCTCCATGTATATTCCGACTAGAGCTTTCTCTAAAGTTTTAGTTTTCAATTTACAACTACGCCCTCCGGCTCACTTTGCGCTAACTCATTTCCATTATCCCTACAGGTCGCCTATCGGAATACCAGGTCATCGGCCGCAAACTCCCCTCAGACGCGGACCCGACTCCCAAGCTCTACCGCATGCGCCTCTTTGCCCCTAACACCGTCGTCGCTAAATCCCGTTTCTGGTATTTCCTCAAGAAGCTCAGGAAGGTTAAAAAGAGTGCCGGTGAGATTGTATCTCTCAATGTGGTATGTGGTTTAATCAAAATCCATCCGACGAGAATAAGGTTGTAGGAACGGGCGGTTGACATGGTTTTTATGGAGGAATAGATCCATGAGAAGCGTCCTCAGAAAGTCAAGAACTTTGGAATCTGGATCCGCTACGACTCCCGCAGCGGAACTCACAATATGTACAAGGAGTACCGTGAGCTTTCCCGCACCGATGCCGTCCAGTCCCTCTATCAGGATATGGCTGCCAGGCACCGCGCTCGTTTCCGGTCGATCCATGTGAGTCACGAATCCCTCCCCGTGTGAAAATCCTTTGTCAAAAATCTAACGTACCCTCTTTTCTCGGAATTCAGATCCTCAAGGTTGTCGAGATTGAGAAGGCCGCAGATGTCAAGCGCCCGTACCTTAAGCAGCTCATCACCAAAGGCCTAAAATTCCCTCTCCCTCACCGTGTGCCCAAGGCCGTCAGCGCCAAGGTCTTCTCAGCCAAGAGGCCAAGCACCTTCCATTAGTGCGGAGTCATTGTTATAGGGGTGTTTTGTGGTTTCTCTTGTTTTCTTGGGTTCTCGGGTTCTCGGGTGGTTGGGGTTCTGTGAACATAAAAAAACATTCAACAGCCTATTGGGTAAAAAGTTTGAAAAAATAAAAAACTCTAGCCCATCGTCTCTTAATTTTTTTTCTTCTATTTTCTCCGCGCACGACTCGACAGAACTCAACACATGGCCGGGATTTTGCAGGAACGAATGGGGAAGCAAAACCCGCAGTTGAATGGAAGGGGGGAATGAAAGGAAGATGGAGGAGGAATCTTTTCTCAATGGTAGACTCATGAAGGAGCAGTGCCCTATCTTCGTTTCTTCCACTTAATTTTCCTCCTTTATATTCTCCACTTCCTATCTATTACTCTTTGTCCTGACTGGGGTTTTTGTCGATCTCACGGGAGTGGCTGTACCGTGTTGGGCTGGCTTTGCATTTTTCTGTTTTTTATATTTTCCAGACTTTGTTTTTTACTTTTTTTTGACTTGAACGAAACCCTACCTGCCTGCGTGCCCGCCAGGGGACCATTAGGTTTAAACAATGATGATGCGAAATTAGAAGGCAGGAATACAGGTTTTGGAAGTCTGGCGTGCGCGTTTGAGATGTGATTTGATGTGAAATTATCGTATGGTGAACAGGAGCGGTAATTATTCTTCGATATACGGATGCTCGAGTACTGTACTGTACCGTACAGGATTTGCTCTGCCCCTGTTTGAGAAATGTGGGGTGGATTTAAGTACAAGTGCGATAACTTGTGGTGGTTACCCTGCCACACTTCAAAGCGAAAAATTGGGTCTGCTAGCTCTTTGTAGTGGCTTGTGATGACTCATTGGAGGGGGAAAATCAAAACAATCAGCGAGAAATTTGCGTACGGTACTGTACGTACCGGTCCTAATCTTACCACCTTACATTTGTGACAACCAGTAGCAACTCCTATCCTTCGTACGGGCACTGCAGCTCTTGGACTCGTGAACCATGTATTTCTTCGCTGGATGTACCCGACTTCTGGAATAGTAAGTGCCATAGCATCCCTGGTGTACTGTACTGCACAGTACTTGCATCACCGATCGTTTGACGCCGGCTTGAGTGATTGTGCACCAGCATTCCGATTCGAACCAGGAAGTAAGTCACTATTGAAGAGAAATTTAGAGTTGTAGAGGTTGCCTTGGTGGGTTTCCTAGTTTTTTTTTTTACTAGGTAGTGAAGCGATTCTTCGAGAAGAGGGGGGCTATCCAAAAAACGCCATGGGGCAACGCTGTGGGTGTGATCTTTGGATGAAGTGGGTTGATAGCGTAGGCCTTGCCGTGGAGGAAGTACTGTATCATACTCATGAGGTTTCTAGATCTTGAAAACGTCTATAGAGAACCATAGGTATCTGGACCATAGCTTTTATGCGATCGTCTATAAATCGTGCGCTCACGGGATTGCTACCCTTAGGAAACATCTCTGCATCCCGTACTGTACCTAGTACCTGTACCAGTACTGTACTACTGTAGTCTGGTAAGGTACCCAAGCACTGTTGGAGGCCACAAGTGGAACTTTCACCACAGTGAAAACGGGGAGAGTAAGTGGAATTAAATGGCAAACCGACCACATAAATAACCTCCACCCAAGGGAAACCCCCCAATCATAGAAACGGCGCCGTAAGCTCACCCACTCAATTTCCGTTCAGAAATCATTTCCTGAGACGCTCCCATCCACCCTTGTCATTGTCATCAAAAAGTCTGGGCATTACACGTTGCCACGGGAAAAAGTCGAGATGTGTCCTCTCCAACTCTCCACGCCCCTTTTGTAAACCGACAACCACCTCAGGTTCTTCTTCAACACCACATTCCCGCGCATAAACTCTCCTCGACTCACTTCCTCGCTGTTCTCCTAGTCCAGTCATTCTCTTTGTCTATTCATCTCTAATACGTGTTCTTTTCCCTTCTTCCCCTTCCATCCTTCGCTTTTTTGAAAAGAAATGGTAACCTTTCCCTCATCCATGTCCAAAATCAAGATGAAATATTATAAGTTCAAACTGACCTTTTTTGTTTCCCACGAAACAGTCTTCCTCCCCTCGCGCGGCCTCCCCTACCGGTGCCGCCTCCGGTTCTGAAGCTGGTGCTCGTTCATCCAGGCCCTCATCGCCTACTCCCCCGGGTGGGCCCAAGACCGCCATCCGCCGACGGAATGCCGCCGACAGAGCCGCGCAGGCGGCGAATACTCGTCCATCCAGCACTAGGGCTGCTGGGGCTGGAGGAAGCTCTAGCACTATGTTGAGTACGTTGTGTCTCTTCATTCCTTTCTCCCTTCCTGATCAAAAGCACATTAAAGTGGTAGTGATTGGCAGTTCGCTAATTTTTTACCTTATTTCGATGTCGTTTAGAGCTCTACACTGATGAATCCCCCGGACTTAAGGTTGACCCTGTTATCGTTTTGGTTCTCAGCTTGGGCTTTATCTTCAGTGTTGTTGCTATGCATGGTAAGCCCCGCTATCCGGTATCTTGAAAGCTTTTTTCGTGAGCTCAGTGGCTAACTGTTATTGCCACCGTAGTCATTGCCAAGGTCAGCAGGAAATGGGCGGTTTAAATTTGTCAGCTTTTTTTTATTTTGTCGGGCTCTTTGAAAAAAAAAAAGCTCGGAATGCAGGGTACTTTTACGTGTGTACATCAGGCTACTGGACATATAATTAAGACAAAAGAGCAGAGAGGGATCATCCAGATTCGTGTATGTGAGTTCAGGATGCTGGAACTATGCTGCTATCTATGATGAGGTGGGGCTGCCAGCTGAAGATCGAATGGGAAGGTTGAACGCTAGAGAGGTTATGGTTATTCGCAGAGATAGCTCTAGATCCCAGAAAATCAATTTCCCGAGCAGACTCCCGTGAACCAAAACTCACCAACCACTCTATAACCCATACCACCCCAGACCGAAAGCCCGGACATAAGTTGCCACTACTCGAGCTAACCAGCCTTCTAAGCCTCTAAAGACAGGGTCAAATATCATCCTCCACCGACCCCAACTATGATACTGGTACCTCCCGCCCCCCCCAACGCCTCCCTTCCCCTCCCCGCAAGACTAAGCGGGGGAAATTACCAAGACATCCAGCGAAGTATGATACGGTATACTTTCTAGCACGAAAGCCAATCGATATTGCCGATATCCTACGGCGCATGGTGAGTGACATCTATATATAGCTGGAGTACCTTGCCAAGAAAGTCTTCAACCTCCAAAGGATCTTCGCCCAACGATGGGAATTACGGCTCTATTGGGTGATTCCCCCTTGGCAGGGCGAAGATAGGTAGGAGTGGGTGAACCCCCGGACATGTTGATTTCCTCGGTAAAAGGGGTTAATGAGCGTTCGCTCAATGAATTAACCTGTGCTAGGGCCGCGCTTGGTCGGGGTGGCTTACTCTAGGTCTTCTATTTCATGCTCAGGAGTCAGGAGGAGCCTGGAGTTTTTTTTTTTTTTTTTTGACAGATGTGTTTAGATAGAGGTCGGGCAACTGGTCCATGGATTGTGTCTGCTCATAGTAGTTTACTGAGGGGCGACTGGACCACACCGTCGGCCGATTAGGATTTCAAGAACGAGTGGTGGTGGGGCGTCTACTCGAGTAGAGGGAGCCATCCACGGTCTGCTTCATACCAGATTCGGTGGACTACTAATGATACCGCAGACGACATTTAGCATGTCCGGTTCCAGCAGTGTCGAGATTTGGCGGACCCTCTAGTTATCCAAGCTCCCTCAAAGGACAATTTGTGTTCGACCCTGCATATACCCCACAAGAACGCGTGGGCTACCCCGTCGAGCTCGATGCTTTTTAGCCCCCCCATGGGTGACCACCTTTTCCTATCACCAGCTTGTTATACCAACCTCACCGCTCGAGTCTCCATCTGCACAGTGCCTGGTCGATCCCGTCGTTCCTCCTATCCGCAAGAAGGGATTTCAAGGAACCCCCCAGGGCCCGGAAAATTCATGCTTAAATATCTCTGTGCCACCCGCACCTCTCATAGGATCGACGGAACCGCTTCCTATCGGATATCGGAATGCTTCCAAAACTATCTTTTGGGCTAGCAGGTTCTCAGGAACTTGGGATAAGTTCAGTGTACCGCGAAAACCCCCACTCATGGCTGAGGCACTGCGACCCCGTTGAACATGCCCAACCCCTTTGCAAGGGGCTATCCTGAAGAGGCGAATCAAGAGGGTCAAGTTCGGCGGCTACAGTTAATATTTAGCATGATACTAGTCTTATGGCTCTGCGGGTTCTCGCCTCATGACATTGATATATTGAGTGAAAGGGTCGATATCCCGTCGGTGCAGAATAGCCAAATTTGCACAATAGCCAAAGGCTTGAGTGCTGTTGTGTGGGTGTAAGAGACGAAATGCAGATGCAGTGCGGTCCCCGCACTGCACAGCCATCCCTGCTTGGAATATCTCTCCAATTGCCGGCAGAAAGGCCTAGCGTTCTGGGGAACCAGGGAACATCGGGATTTAGTTAGGTAATTTATCGAATCCAGATGACTTTTACTCGGGTGGCTAGCAATCCTTTAGCCTGTTGGTTAGTATTTGAGCACTCGTAGTGTCAAAGCGTCTTTAAAAAGAGCTGCCGCTGCGCGCAGTCCACATCCAAGCAGGGGAGCTAAATTTTGGTGGTACCTGTATGTAACAGGAGCCCTTTTTGATAACGCTTTGATGTTGCGGGTACTGTACAGTACTGTACTCGAGCACGCCATTATTTGGTGCATGTATATGCTGAATCAGTGCGTTCACTAGATAAACCCATAACTGGACAATGGGAATAGTTGACCATTACCCTTCATTCTTTCGGTCGTCGTGGAAGCTTCCCTGATGTGAGAATCTCCGCCCCAAATTGTGGTGGAATCATACAAGTACCGGCAGTGGAGTTCTGGCTGAATAGGCGAAAGTATTAGTACTGGGATAATAGGCAAAATTAACCAAACCGGCTCTCCTCCGCGGAAGGACCATTTCTTAAGAAGGGGACGATGTGATGCTTGATGGAGTCTCTACAGATGAGCATCTAAAATAAAAAAACTCCTATTATTGATATTGCCTTACATTTTCCTTTCTTTGCGTTCTATTCTCTCCAGGAGAAATTTCGAGTTTTGGCCCAGGATCGTGACCTCCACCAATTACTTTTAGTCTTTAGTCGTGGTTGTATCCTAACTTTCGGGTATACTCCGACCTGCGTATAACTCAGATCGATTCTATTGATGCCCAAGCAAACGGGGAATGTAACATAGGATACTGTTGAGGCGTTCATGGAGTTTCTGTTGGTGTCTTGAAGCCCTTGACTACTGGGGGTCCGGCCCGTCAAAAGTGCTAGTACCCCGCCGCCAGGAAATAACCAGGCAGGCCCCAATGCGGTGACCTTATGTGCAAGCTAGTCACCTCGAAGATAGTTGGTTCTCTCGTCCTTGGATGCACATACGATCTACACTTAGCAGTTTCCATAATCTACCGGTTCACCTAAACCTCCTAGGTTTCTGTGTATCTTACCTTCAAGGCCCGGAGTAGGGACTATATAATAAGCCCTCCCCGCCGCTTCCCCCTTTCATATATCTGTTCACGTCTTCTCACTGTTTGTTTGTCTTCTCTTCAGGTAACAGTCAATTTCTACGGGCTTCCCTTTGCGACTAGTCCTAACTCTGACATCATCAGTAGTGAGGACCCGATAATCAGCAAAATTGTCATCATTTTAACCTTCGCACCCATCCAGAATGGTCAACGTTCCTACTATCAAACTTCAACCTACGGGGCAGGAGATGCCTCTCGTCGGTTTCGGTCTGTGGAAGGTCGCCAGAGAGAATTGTGCTGACACTGTCTATGACGCAATCAAGGCCGGCTACAGATTGTTTGATGGTGCTTTTGGTACGTGTTTTCCTCCAAACCCTCTTTGATTGCAGGGCTGACGTGTGGAGCAGATTACGGAAATGAGAAGGAGGCTGGCCAGGGTGTGAGGCGTGCCATCGGTGAAGGGCTTGTGAAGCGTGAAGATCTTTTCATCGCGTCCAAACTCTGGAACACCTTCCACGAGAGGGAGCGTGTCAAGCCCATTACCAAGAAGCAGTTGGAATGGTGGGGCCTGGAATACTTTGATCTTTTCCTTATCCACTTCCGTATGTTTCCATTCTCGGGAATTGCCTATACTTCGATGTGCTCGTGCTAACACCAGTTTGATAGCTGTTGCCCTTGAATATGTTGATCCCGCTGTCAGTTACCCAAGCGGCTGGAACACACCAGATGGTTCCATCAAGCCTATCAGGGCACCAATCCAGGAGACCTGGCAGGCGATGGAGGAGCTCGTCGATGAGGGTCTGGTTAAGAACATTGGAATTTCAAATTTCCAAGGCGCCCTGGTCCTTGACTTGCTTCGTTATTGCCGCATTCGGCCCGCTACCCTACAGATTGAGCACCATCCATACCTCGTCCAGCCCGATCTTATCCGCCTCGCCAAATCTGAGGGGATTGCCGTGACGGGATACTCCTCATTTGGCCCCGCCAGTTTCCTCGAGCTTGATTGGAGAAAGGCTTTCGATACCCCCTCTCTCTTTGAACATTCCACCATCACCAGCATTGCTGAGAAGCACGACAAGACTCCCGCACAAGTTTTGCTGAGATGGTCAACACAAAGGGGCCTTGCCGTCATCCCTAAGAGCAGCCACCGAGACAGGCTCACCCAGAACCTGGATGTCACCTCGTTCGATTTGAAGGAATATGAGATCCAGGCAATCTCTTGTCTGGACAAGAATCTGAGATTCAACAACCCAATTGACGTGAGTTACAATAACCTTTCTCTAAATCTTGTAAGCAGCATGAATTCTTACCACTATCTCGACTATAGTACTTGGGAACTCTTCCTATCTTTGCTTAAAGAGCGATAGAAGGAAGTGAGGGATCCCGTATTTTGTTTTTCTTGTTCGCTTCTTTCTCAGACATATGATACCGCCCCGTTTGTGTGGGGGCAAGGGGTTTTTTTTTTGTTTTTGATAGAGCGAGGGAAATAACCTTTTACTATCATAAGATTAACGGATGTTTTGCGCGCATCACTTTGAGATTGTGAGTGAGCTTTATATAGAACTCGGCAGATTTAAGGGTTTTAGCCAATAGGTGCCAGAAATATGATCGGATTCCATAATAAGGCGACATCGGCTGCTAGGATACTAACGCGACATCTGATCTTGCCGAACCGCAGCCCTGCAGCAAATTATCCATCGTAGCGCAAGTCTCACATACATAACCCCCACCACCTCCACAACCTCTCTAACTTGGAGAACATGCGTGAACAAAGAGCCGTCTCCAACCTCAAGTACGAGTACTAGGCATACAGTTTTCGCACACACCAAAGTAGCTTACCAGCAAAATATCCTTGAAAACTGGTGAGGTCAACAAAATAGTGTGTGCGAAAACATCTTGCCTGGCCCTTGTGCTCGAGTTACAATGCCATATCATAGTCCAAACAGGAACCTGTGAAACCTCCTTCAGTGAAAAACCTGTGAACCACTCGCCCCTCACGGGACCAACCACCGTGGCCAACATGAATGATCTCTATGATACCTCCACAGCCGCTCACTCGCCCATTAACGGAAAATCCTATCGATCCAGCCCAGTCAGCGATCGACTCCATAACACATCTTTCAAGCCGAATTCCACCCCCGCTCGTCCCTCGGCCAACGTCTCGGCTAGTATTTACGCGAGATTCGGGGTGGTTGTTTGTGAGGTTGTATGAAAACTATGAAAAGTAGGATAAGGAACGCGTTGTTGATCGGGGGGGGGGGGTGGTTTCCGGTTCTGTAATCGAGCTTTTAGGGCGATGTGGGTCGTAGTGATTGTCAATGATTGGCTGGATTTTGGACGTTGTATGCGCGGTCTCCCTGTGGAAGTTGGGATAAATTGAAGGGAGTGGTTGCTTGTACTGTACTCGAGTAGCTGGGTTATCGGTTGGGGTACTACCCCGGCGACGCGGGCCGGTTCGTGAAAGGCATCCGTTGGTCGTATTGATACTGTACGACGTGTTGGTATAATAATTACCACATTGTCCGGGATCACACTTGCAAGCCATGGGGTTTACGAATTCGCGTTCTGGACTGTCACTGGTAGAGAGAGATATTTGGATCGGAAATGTTCCGGAGTGTCCGGGTTGTATCACGTTTACTGTTGACTGGTCCAGTGGGTGGATGTTTGCATTCCCATATCCGATTGGGTGGTATCGATGCTCGAGTACAGTACTGTACTTGCTAGCTGTCGCTTGTACTGTACTTACACCAACCCGATACTCTTGGACCAAGATTCCCATCGCACACCACACACGCCCCGGTCCGGCAAACACTCTCGTTTATGCACAGTACTACAAGTTTCTGTCAAACTTTTCGCTGTTGGGGGTACGGGCCTATCAATATCAACACTGCCATGACACCCGCGGGCGGCACATACCCATCCACTAAGAGGTGGTATCGCAGATACACCCACGAAGCCACGCTGCACGACGACACCGCAGCACGCATCACCGCAGCACCAGCCGGTGCGACGAAGCATCGCTCAACAGAATGCACCCCCCGGGCCAGCGTTTCAAAAAACTGCGGGGAAGATCACCGCTGGGGCCCCACTCGACTTCCGGGTTCGTTGGGCTATCGAGCTCGTGGAAGTCCCATGCTGGATGCGAACATTGCCGATCCCCTCAGCGTTTTGGTACGAACGAGGTATCATGTGCGGGGTTAAATGAGATTCCTGAAATCCGATCGGCGCCCAGAATTCGTGTGGGCGTGCATCTTTCTGAGGTTCTGGAGACATCCGAGATCTGCGGATCCTGTTCGTCATCTGTCCGGGAGGATCTGTGATATTTGCCGTGGGATGGACTGGGTGTGTCCGGCTGCGGGTGCTATTCGCTGAAAACTCTGCCACATCAAATGATTCTCCTCGTTTAATTGTTGGGAAAGTGGTGTCATGGTAGCGACTGAATGTTGGGCTTGTTTGGGGCACACGTTGGAGGGATTGTGGGGAGTGGATTTGCAGTAGGGTTGGCCACACTTTTACAGCTATGCATGGGCTTCTTCATTGCTTTTCTCTGATGCCCTGTGGATCTGGTGGGGATGGGAGGGACTTCGGGAGTTTTGCTCTGAATGGATAGTGTTGGTGGGGTGATCTCAGGCAACTCTGCTTTTCGGTATCCCAATATTTGGTGGGAAATATTGTCCTAACCCGTGGCGAATATAGGGGGGACGACGAATAGCAGAAAGCTGGGTCTTCGATTTAGACAACTTTAGCTACGCGATATCAGTCGATTTACTGTTCCTGAGGGGTACTGTATCGGTCTAAGCAAAGACCCCGGAATGGGTGTTTTATTTCTGCGGGATACTGCTCGCGGCAGCGGACTCTTGGCTCCCCGGGTCAGGGAGTTGCCAATAAAAATTTCTCAATCGAAGAGTTGGGCTATCCCGTCCACATCTCCGAGTAAAGTATCCTCCGAGATTACGAGTATAAGCTATGTTAACCTTGCCAACGGCCGGCAGCCGGCCCATTCCGCCACCAGTGTCCGGGAGTCTGCGCACTGGTGTTTTAGCATTAGCGGAGGCTGCCGTCGCGCCGTGCTAGGGGGGTGCGGGGACAATCTACATTCCCGTTCGTTCGAGCACTCGTAGAGGTACAACAGGTACGGCATCAGTGCGATGAATTGTGCTGGTGCCGAGAAACGATCCGGGATTCCGGCGTCGATATCGCAACTTGAGTCCCGTACTAGGCTCAGTACTGTATCTGTTCTACATCAAGACGTCCGAAGCGATAGGGTTGATAAGGTGGGGGACTGGTCCCGTAAAAACCGAGAATACCAAGGTTGGCCTGATGGTATTCGCCACGGTGGGTCTGGTTATGCCATTCTCGGGAGTACGGCATGACGAGTGGATAAGGTGTGCCGAGTGGAAAATGGGTGTGCCGAATAAAAAGTAGAAGGGGGGGGTGTATGATAAAAATGTATTTAAAAAGTAAAACATGGAGGGAGAGTCTTGCAGGTAATATGCAGCTAGTTCCTGAATGCCGGTGAGAGAAAAAGAGAAGGATTGAAAGATCTGGTCCTAATATGACCTAGTAGGATAAAATTACTTTAGGCCCTGTTCGGCACGTCACTTTTCTAGCATAAAAGCGACTTTTATGGCATAAATTTTAGCATATTGAAGTTTTCATACTCATATAGGGGAGTGTTCAGCACAAGGCATTGAACAATGATGTATTTTTATCATGTATAAGCATTTTTATTCTATATATCTCTTGAAGAACTAAGTTTAGAATTACAAAATGTACTACATACTTTTATACATTAAAATAAAAACATTCTATAATGTTTTGAGCGAGAACTTAGAATATACACAGTTTTGTATAAGCTATTCCAATACATTTATTGCTCAACTTTTATCATAATAGATAAATATTAATCACCAAATTTAATATGATACTAGAATATTTTTTTAAAGATATAATTAAGTTGTAGGATTTGCTCCGACCTACATCTTGGAGCTGTTTTTTTTATATTTTACTTCAAGTATCCCATGCACCTAATATACAAGACATATATGACAGATAATAATTTTTGCTGATATAAATAATTGAATGAAGATCTCTCTACATCATTGTATCCTCCTCTTCATTTATTTTCCTGCAATATTCTTGCTAATCAAAATACTCCTTGAGTCACAAATGTAACTCATATACTTGTATCATATCATATGGCTCTGGTGAGTTATTGTATAATAACACTAACTCATGTGAGAACATAATATAGTATAACTTTAAGTTAATCATTCACATAATAATAATCAATCTCTTATAGCGGGGAGTTGTGCGAGACCTTAATCCTCGCTGGTTGATAACATCTAGTATTTACGGTTTTATTTTATTGTTATTTATATTTTTTCCTCAAAGATTTGGGGGGGGTGCAATTCCATTCCCATTTCAAAACAAGAAACCTTTTGAATATCAGGGGTTCTACAGCACCATCTTATGTAAGAGGTGAAGAGAGGTACAAGTAAATCTGTCTATTTAGTTGTGTACCAGCAGGCCAACCGCCCAGGCCCGAATCGCAGCTTGTGTCGAAAGGCGAGAAGTAAAACAATTATGAGATGTAAGTACGTTAAAGCAGGGGCAAAACACAAGTCAAATGACATCGTGTGAATATTATCTACTCCTGCGCAGTGCAACACGGTTGGGCTCACCAACGAAGTCCGGTTCAGGGCGCTTGGCCGTTGGGGAATGCCGGCATTGCAATAGATCCGGTGCATCGATTCCGCGTGGTCGAGATTCGGCAATCTAATCACAGATTCTCACTCGTGTTTCGATGAAACGGCAAGTCTAGATATTGATCGTGGAAAGGGGTAGAAACGCCTGTTCCCTGAAACACGGTGGCCGGTCCAGCTGCGCAGCTTGAGGTTAAGATGTAGGATGTGATCGTGATTTGAGCACGTGAAGTTACCGTTCCCACCGTGACTCTCGTCAGGTATTGGTTGCTAGCCGTCACCGGCTCCCCATTCAAAGTCTGGCCCTATTGCTCGATGGCCATGTGGTAAGAAGGGCCCAGAAATATGGGTACTTGGAAAGTGGGTTTTTGGAGCCTGCGTCGTATGTAGTCCCGCGAGCTGATTCGGATGTTTCTCTCTAGTGGGTGGTTGCATAGTTTTTCCACTATGAAACAACAACTGGGGAGACAGCCAAAGGAAAGGGGGGCGTACCGTTGGTATCAGCTAGTACCACTATCCCCCCGCAGGGTTCTCCGGGCGTCTCAGCAACGGAGATGAGTATGACAAAGAAATGGTTCCGGTAGACCTTCTCAGATGTTGAGCAAAGATGGGGTTGGGAGAATACCCGGGATGCTCTATCTGCTGTGCTCGAGTATTTCGGAAAAGAGAAAAAAACAGACCCCTCCCCTCTTTAATTCCGATGATACGAGTGACATGTCATGATGGTCTTAAGTGTGCAATGGAATCAGGGACGCCTTTAGGCATATCCAAGGTGCACACCAACCATTTCACTGATTACACCCCGCATTTCTCCTTCTGGAAATATATATGACGATAACCGGGTTTGGGGGGTCATACCTGCTGACTAACAGGTAAGCTTCTGCTAACCAGCTCTTTCATGAATAACAGCGGCGGTATTGGAGCGGCTTGTCTTTGAAGGGTGTGCTGCAAACAAGGTCTACTTCTTTTATGAAGTTTGGAATCCCACCCGCACAGCACGGGAGGGGGGCGGGTGGTTGTTAGTAAGAAGCATCGGCTCAAATGCTGAATCCCTTTCTTTTAGAATCGTGGCTGCAAGTACACTACCATGGGCTACCCCGCCAGCCACACTTATCATGCACACTCTTGACAGCTAATTCATCCTCCTCACCCTTGAGGCACATTGGATTGGAGCACTCTTTACGGGGGCTGTGAAACCTATGGGCCCTCTTGAGTTCATTTTGTGTGAGGACCCTTAGTGGTCGCTGTTTGTGTTACTCAACCGTATTCTCTCTGTTCTTCCCCTGCGTGCTCAGCAAATGAGCGGAGACCACGGAGTTGTTAGTATTCTACATATTCTGGACTTCCTTCGAGGCGGTGAACGCGCAAGCCAGTCCATTTGGCGAAGGGTGTGGGCCATGGAAGCAGTATCGCAGACATCCACTTTCTCGGAGATGGCAGTCGTTTTTGATATCGAGGGTGAAAATATTTGTATCTATTGTACTAACTGCAGTGATAGCGAAGTAACAATGATGAACTCAA